>PVIA01003703.1:0-160845 GCA_004024845.1 Tonatia bakeri | reverse complement strand
CCACCCAACCCTACCCAACCCAACCCAACTCAACCCTATCTGACCCAACCCAACACAGCAATTGGCTGACATGGCTTGAGGAAGCTGAAATCAGCTGAGACTAGAACCATTCAAGTGAACCCAGCTCAAATGATAAGTTAAAGTATTGTTATAAAACAGTAGATGTTAGGATTTTTTATCCACAGCAAACACTGACACACAAGCAACTGTGTTCCATATTTAATATAATTTAACCCTAATAACGACCCTCCAAAGCAGGTGTGATGGATGCAGTTATCTGTTTTCCAAAATGTGTTCTTTCCTTATCGCAAAGCAGGAAAGTTACAACTAGCCGCCCAGCTATGGACTACATCTCTCAGCTCCTCTTGCAGTTGTGTATGGCAATGTGCACGAGCCCTTGCCAAGCATCGGAGAAGTGGAAATGATTTTGTAACTTCTGTCTCCATCACCTAAGACAAAATCCCTAGCCTTGGAATTCTGCTTCGTTCCCCTTCCTATTGACTAAGCTAGAATAACCAGAATGACTATATGTGGGAGGTAGCAGAGCCCTTCATTCTGAATGTTCCCGGGAAGACATAGGCCCTAGGTTGTTCAATGGGCAGGAAAGAAACTTCTGACTCGTCGGTATCTCATGCCCTGGAACCTGTCATAGCAGCTAGCATTGACCCAATGCAACAGAGATTATTGTCCTATTTTACCGAGGAGGAAGTAGAGGCTCAGAAAGGTGACGTGACTGGCCGCTAAAACTGCACGCTCCAGGACAGGTCACTATTAAATTAATTAAAATCAATTAAAAACCTGGCTCCTCAGTTACACTAACCACGTGTCAAGCACTCAACAGCCACAAGTGGCCAGTGACTACCACATTGGACGACACCGATATGGAACAGCCCATCCTCACAGGCTGCTCTAGGTGATGGCATCGGTCTGGAGAGAGCACAGAGCTGCATGCAGTCCCGGTGGGGGTGAGAGAGACCTCAGTGCTCCGCTCCTCTGCCCGCCTCCTGCCGCGCGCAGTTCTTTTCAAGAATGGCTCCCCTGGTGCACGTACTTGTTTGTTTACAGATCGTTATTATCTATTTGTCAGAGCAGCTAGGAGCAGGGAGGGAAGTGGAGACTTATAATTAAAGGATGACAGCGGCTGGCAAGCAGATCAATGAAGAAAAAAAAGGAAGTCATCTCTGAAATGTGCGCCCAAAGTCATTAAGAAAATATCACTTGATTTGCCAACGTCGGACACAAAACAATATAGATGTCTTCACCTCCACCCTAACCTTTACAGCAGGGGGTTCCACCCTGAGCAAGATTAACTGCTTATTTCCTTGCAATGGCTAAGATAGGCTCGTATTGATCTGTCTAGGAGACTGCGGTTGGAGAAAGCCCGGCGGCCCCCAACAGCAGAGTTGGCGGGCACTGTTGGATGCATTGGGTCTGGCTGGTGAGACAGTAGGTTGAGATGGACAGGGTGACTGGCCCAAGGAGGGGACACCTCTGGCTGATGTACCAGAGGAGAATATGGGCTGGGTGGGGTGGGCGTGCACCTACTCCCACCACATCCAGCTGCAGGTCAGCCTTAGGCTGAGCATTTTCGAAAGGGGGTCTTCCTTCTTTTTCCCTCCTGTTTAGTTCTAAGGATGGCCAAGATGGCAAATATATTCATGTGCTTTATAAGTATGTGTCAATTCCTTATCAGCTAGCGTCCTAAGCACTGTGGGGCTAAGGCAGTGGAAAACACCTGACTCCTGCCCTCACAGGTGTACAGTCCGGCCAGGGAGAAGGAGACGTAGGGCATTACAGTAGTGAGTGATCATTTCTGAGTTAGAAAAAGGTGAGGGGTAGGGGCCGTGAGAGCCAAGAGAAGGGTAACTGTGATGGGCTGAATGGCGTCCCTCTCAGAATTCACATAGTGAACCCCTAGCCCCTGGCACCTCAGAATGTGACTGTATTTGGAAACAGACCTTTAAAGAGGTGATTAAGGTAGAATGACTTCACTAGGGTGGGCTCTCATCCCATATGATTGGCGCCCTTATAAGAAGAGATTAGGACCCTGGCTGGTGTGGCTCAGTGGATGGAGCACTGATCGCCGGTTCGATTCCCAGTCAGGGCACATGCCTGGATTGTAGGCCAGGTTCCCAGTTGGGGTTGTGCAAGAGGCGACCGATCGATGTTTCTCTCCCTCTCTTTCTCCCCCCCTTCTCCTCTCTCTAAAAGTAAATAAGTAATTTTATTTTTTTAAAAGAAGACATTAGGAAAACACAGATAAAGGGGTGCAACCTCACGAGGACACAGAGAGAAGGCTGCCATCTGAGAGTGAAGGAGAGGGGCCTCAGAGGAAACCAGATGAGCTGACACCTTGATCTTGGACTCTGAGCCTCCAGAACTGTGAGAAAACAAATTGTTGGTTCAGCCATGCAGTCTGTGCATTCTATTATGGCTGCCCGAGCAGACTGGCATAGTCACCTGATGCAGGGCACGTCCAAGAGGGCAAGTCCAAGAAAGCTTCCCAGAAGAGGTGGTTGTTGAGGAATAGTCTGAACAGGAGAGGGCTGACAAAGGGGGTGTGGCCAAGGAAGGTTGGGGATTTCAGGCAGAGGGAACACCATGCGAAAAACCTTAGGATAGACCCTGGAGGATGCTGTGAGTCACACTGGAGGATTTGCTCCGGCCCCTAGAGGCAGGGGGGAGCCACTGGCGAGGGGGTGTGGTTAAGGAGAAGCATGGCATGGCGGGTTTCATTCTACAGAGATTGCCTTGAATGCATCCATATGGTGATATTCAGGGGCAAGATGGTAGGCTGGGCAACAGGTTGAGAGGCTGGGCAGGGGTGGTGGTCCTCCAAGAGGCTGGTGGCTTGGCCTCAGGTGGTAGCGGCAGGAAGGAAGGGAAGAGGTCAGACTGGAGAGTCATGTAAGGAGGCAGGTGCTGAAGACAAATGGACGTGGCCGCATAAAGAGAGAGGAAAGAATCCTTCATTTCCCAGTGGTACACCCTGAGACAAGAACCAAGAGTGAGGATCTCATTTAGGAGCAAAGGGGCAAGAGCGGGGAGGAGGTGAGAAAGGGTGAGCACACAGCCAATAAAGCATGAAGTCAGCTGCTACTCGGCAAGTGAAGCTGAATCCTGGTGGCGAGCTTCGGGGTCAGCGTGAAACACGACCACAGAGGACTCCCCACCAGGCAGCAGGGGAGCCAGCTCTTGTCAGTATCAGCTGAGGGCCCCAGGGGCTGGGGATGGCTCCCCAGCACATCTGAGCCACCAGATAGGTGACAGGGAGGGCTCTAGTGACCAGAGAAACACTCAGCAGATGGCACCTGCCTGGTGTGCCCTGACGTGGTGAGGATGAGAGAGCACAGTGTCTCCCCAGGAATCTAGGGGTATCCCAGCATCCTGGTTTGGGGATCGAGGCACAGTACTTCCTGTGCTGAGTTGGGGAATGGGAGAGGAGGAGATTATTTTAGACCTATTGCTGTCTATGGTGGTCCCCAGCGGGCTGCTGGGATATTGGTCTGGAGATGATGGGAACATCCAGGCTTTGAAGCCAGTGGAGGGGCCAATAGTACATGGCCGGAATTAACACCATGGGCGAGAATGACATGGCCCAGGGGGAGAGCAACACAAAGAGATCTGAGACCCCGAGATGGGGCCCTGAAGAGTACCCTCCCATCTGATAACCATGTCCCTCCGACAACACCGGCCACTGGTTCCGTGCAGCTCCGGCTGCCGAGACCATCCTCTAGATGGGCTGTAGATAAAGTCTCAGGGCAGCACCAGGGGAAGTGATAGCTGAGGAGAAGCATCTGAATGAAGGAAGTAATTCTGCAGCATGTTTTAATTAAAACCTTCAACCCGAGAAACTTGTTAATCTTAGCTTCGGCAAGTGGGTCTGTGCCACCCAGCAGCATGGCCCGGGGAGGCTGCCTCCGAAGGCCCTGGTTTGTGGGGTGCCCACATTTTGGTAATGACACAGAAAGATGTTCGGAATATATTGTTAGGTTTGGGAGTTCTTTTAAAGCAAGTGACCAACAGTATAATACCCTTTGTATGAAAATTATTTGAAAAATCATGTATGTAATATGTGTATATTTGCATATATATCTATATATACATACATATATTTAAAAACTAAAAAGAAAAACATTAAATGAAAGTTTCCAAGCTACCCAACTCTACCTAGGTTCAAATCCCAAGTCCACCTCTTAGCAGCTCAGAGCTCAGGCAAGTGGGTCAACCTCTTGCAAGTGAAGAGTCTCCTCTCTGTAAAAATGGGAATGATGATACCATCTACGTTTTAGTGTAGCTACGCAGACACTGAGATCATTTCCGTTAAATGTCTTTCAGGATGCCTGGTAGGGGCCCTACATCGTTAACTGTCAGTTTGTTCATTCATTTAAAAAGCAAATATTTAGCCCCAGCTGGTGGGGCTCAGTGGATTGAGTGCCAACCTGTGAACCAAAGGGTCTGTGGTTCGATTCCCACTCAGGGCACATGGCTGGGTTGTGGACCAGGTCCCCAGTAGGGGGAAAGTGAGAGGCAACCACACATTGATATTTCTCTCCCTGTCTTTCTCCCTCCCTTCTCCTCTCTCTAAAAATGAATAAATAAAATCTTTAAAAAGGAAAAAAAGCAATATTTACTGACCGTCTACTAGACGTCAGTCAGAGTTCCAGGTGTGGGGGACATCACCAAGAACAAAAAAGAACCCTGGCCGGGCAGCTCAGATGGTTAGAGCATCATCCCGATACACCAAGGCTGCCAATTAGAGACGGACACCCACAACACGAAATAGGAGCTGGGGAGAACTGCTCAGAGAAGAATTCATCAAGGACAGCAGGATAAAAGCTGGGCAGTGGCACCTGTCAGCAAGGGTCAGAGAGGGCTATTCTGTGGAGGGGCCTGGGGGCTTGAAGGCAAAGAAGGAGCTAAGAAAGAGGAAGTCAGGGGGGAGCACGCAGGCAGGGGGAATGGCCGTGCAAAGGCCCTCAGGTGGACACCGTGGGGGGCCTGGGGACCATGTAGCCGCTGTAGGAGGAGCAGAGTGGGCTACAGGAGAAGTAGGTTAAGGTGAGGTCCCAGAGGTAGGTGGGGCCCCATAGAGCTGGTGTTAGGAGCCAAGGTTGGGAGATCAAATTCAATCACATACATCAGGAAGCTTTTGTGGGATTCTCAGCGGGGTCTGATGGGATGCGACCTCCCCCAGGGGTCATCAGGGTACCGAGTATTCCAGGCATCAAGCAACTTGCCATGGCCCCTGCGTGTCCTGTAAATTCTGGGGAGAGAACCCACGCCCCATTCGTCTTCCCAACCCCTTCCTCCAGGCCCTAGGAAACCACCCGGGGCCCCAGCAAATATTTGTTGAGTGGATAGAGAAACAAAGAAAAGATGGATGGACCTGTTTTCTTCGCATTTGTCTTAAACTTCCTTCTGGTTCTGCCGATTGTCTCCTCGGGGAAGTAGTGTCAGATTGGCTCTCGCTCTCTCTTCTTTGCGAGAGCAGGCCCGGGGCTGGTGGAGGGAGATTTTCCCTCCACAGGCAGGAGATGGATGGGCTGGCTCCCGAGCCCTCCTGGGTGAGACCCTCTGTGACCCAGGGGCTGGGGCAGAGTGACAGCAGGGGAACAGGGCGATGGGTGAAGTGGCTGACCATTCTTTATCAGCTGGCAGCTCAGCACAAGATGAATCGAGCCCCTGGAATTCTAAATGAACTCGCCTCCTGGATGAAATAGCCAGGGTTCCACCCTGGCCCAGATGCATAGCCCTGGAAGGCACTGCAGAGTGACTGTGGACACCCATGCCTTAAATTCCTGTGCTCGTGTTTTAAACCAATAAACAGTGGGGTATAATCATAGGAACCACAAGGGCCAGTCCAACTCCAACACTAGTTACAGATAGGCTGAGACTGGCACAAAGCCGTGTGTCCAATCCAGAAATTCACAGAGGCCCAGAAGGAGAAGTGGGAACTTATCTCTGACAATGATGAGCCCTTACATGGGCTAGGGACTGGGCTGGATGTTTCACAGGGATTATGTCCTCACAATGCTCCTCACAATGTTCCAAGGTGGTTGTGATTATAGTCCCATTTTACAGTTAGGTAAAACTGAGGATCACGGCTCAGGATCACACAGCTAGCTCATGTCAGCGCTAGGGTTCAACCCCAGGGAGTCTGACTTCAGAACCTGCCTGGTCAGCCTGTTCTCCACCCTGGGCAGGGCCGAGCAGCTGCCCCCTTGGACGGTGTGGTCTGGGGACCATTGTGAGCTAAGCTGGGGAAGGCAGGAGTTTCTTTCTCTTGGAAAATCACATTATGCAGTATGTTTCTTGGCCAAGCCTCCTAGAGAGAATTCTGCTGCCACTAAAAATGATTCTGGTTCCCTTCAGGGGAAGCCGATATTTTTGATCCCATAGAAAAGATACTCAGTGTGATTCTCTGTTCTATTTTGGACTTCTGTTCTGGCTGTATCCTTACTAAAAATGCAGTATCTGCTCTCCCTCCTTGGCTATTTACTCCAGAGGCGCACGCACTTCAGCCACACCTACCATTCTGTCTCATCTATCCATTCACAAAACATAAGCGAGGACCTGCAGCAAGGTAGGTGCCGTGTCAGACACCAGGTCAGACGCTGGCAACACCACAGCCAACGTCACAGCTCCAGTTCTCCCCCCTGGAGGTGACAATCTAGAAGTGGCTGCTGCATTTTCAGCTCCCTTCCCAAAACATCACTTTTTTAAAATTAGCGGGCTAGGCTGAGGGAGGAGAAATAAGGAGTGGGTTGGAAATACCCTGGATGTAACCCTCAGGGTGGGCGCGCGGTGGACAAAGAGCTGCAGTGCAGTGAGCCCAGCTGCAGGTGGGGAGAATGCAGCCAGTTCTGCAGCCAGAGCTGCCCTCCCACCTCCCCTCTCGGCGTTGGCACCTGGGCTGCCGCCGCAGGCTGGTGGCTTGGTGGTCAGCTCTCAGGAATGGAGGCTCCTCTCTGCATGAGGTGGTTCTCCCAGTGTTCTCCGCACTCCCCAAATGCTTTTTCCCTGGGCTCAGCAGAAAGCGTCCTCAATGGGCTGACAGACGGCTAATGGCCTGGCTGACTGCAGTTCCACCTTTCAGGAATTTTGAGGGGAGGAGTTCCATGTTCAGAGGCCACTGGGGCTGACCTTGGCTCCTGGGGCAAAGAGGTATAGCTCCTGATGCAACTGTCTGTGAATGGTCCCAAATGCAGCTGCATCTTCCCAGTGCCTGGAGATGAGCTTCCCTCGGATTCTTAGGGGTTTTTCTGCCCTGTTGGGCTTTAAAGGACAGAGAAAGGAGACTACTGACATGCCCTCCCAGTGGACTTGCTGTGAGGACCAACTGTGTAGAGCATCTGGCTTGAAACTTGGCCCCCAAAATTACCCTGGGGCCAGCTGCGGCTTAATTTACCCTTAGCTTCTGAGGGAAGTTGGGTATATCACATGACTCAGCTCTCTCCCCTGGTCACAGCTGATTGGACAAGAATGGGCACATGATCTAAGGGCAACCAATCCCAAAGCTGCTGGCAAAACACACACACACACACACACACACACACACACACACAACATGCACAGCTTCAGGATGAGTGAGTCCAGTGCTTCCGGCCAAGTGGGATGTTACATGCAGGAAATGGCCTTCGTTGGCACACACCATTTTTAAAAATATTTTAATTATCATGAGTTTATTTTAATGCACATGAAGGAAATGTTGGTTCTCCATTTATGGTACTGATAAAAAGTTCCCTTTATGACACATAATATTAACACAAGTTGATTTTTTTTTAATGGCAAATACAAGAAGGGAACATGAATGATTGACACAGGACAAGTCCCAAGGACGCACTCCGCCCTCAGGAATTGGGAATGTGGGAAATGGATGGCTGGGGTAGTTGATGAGCGGCCGGCAGTGATGGGCTTGGTGGGGCTGAGTCAGAACCACAGCCCACTACCGCCATGGACGGGATGCAGCTGTGAGGGAGAGGAAAACACAGGGAAGCTGGGAAAACTGGCAGATGGTAAGGAAAGACTTGAATAAATGCACATAAAGGAGGAGAGACAGAGCAAGGGTGAGATGGAGAGACAAAAAGAGAAAGACGACAAGACAGCGAGAGAAACTCAGACCGACAGAAATGTCCTATGTTACCTACCACCACGGACTTCTGGTCTACCTCCCCTCCACATACATCCTTGTAGTGAACCCTGCTTGTTTCCTATTCAAGATCCCTTGAGTAGGTCTCTGTCCACCCTGGAAAGCCTGGCATGAATGGATGGATGGGAAGGAATTATATTTTGAAGATTTGAGGGCACCAGCCAGCACATTTAAATCTATAATAGCAAGTGGTGGGGAGCCATTGAGGGTTCTTGTTAAAGAAATAGGGAGGGATGAAGGTAAGGCAGGCGAGGAGCATAGGGAGAAATTTAAGGAGATACTCACTTGCAAGTTCAGATATCAAATACCAGCAGAAGGCTGATTTCTACAGCTCTTCTTGAAAATTCATGGACTCTACTGATCATTAATAGCAAGTTATGCTGAGTCCCTGCTCCATCCAAACCACGGGTGCCCATCTCCAGGACTTTGCTACTCAGAAAGCAAATGGAAAGAACCAGTTGGCATGTAATTTAAATTCTACTAAGTGTGTATTTATTATCTACACCCAATTATCACCAATCAATATAACAGTTATTACTTAATGGGTGAAAATTGCAATTCCAGTGCCCCTGATCGTCAAGGGGCGTTGCAACTAATTGGGACAGAACTTATTTAGGAACCTAATGAAAATGTAAATTTCCACACATGAATCAAACAATTATTTCTGTAACTGCAAGACAGCTGATCCTCAACCAAATTGGGAAATAAACAAAGTTAATCAGTGAGAAGACATTTACTAATCATATATGTGTTGCAAGAAAAGAAATATTAGTCAATGACTCACTAAAATATCCCAAACCTTGACTATTCTGCAATCCCTAATAATACAGCTGCACAGCTTTGAGAAAGCAATATGAGAATTTTTATTAAAGCATTTTATTTTCTGCTTCAGGGTCTAGGAGGCAACAGAGAACAAAGAAATATAGTATCATGAACAACGAATAATTGCATCCCTTTAAAAAACAAAACCAAGATAGGCAGTGTACTTAGGTAACATGGTGGACACCATCTGGCTCACTGTGAGCTTAATTATCAGAGTTCAATTCCCTTCACGTGAGGGAGAGGAGGGGAAAGAAGCTAAGAAATTATAAAACAAACCAAAACCGATTGTGTTTCTCTCCACACGGTGCGTCCTTGTCTCCTTATCAAAACAGCTACCTGGTTAAATTTTCAGCCCACACATGGACTCTTCTCCCCAATGTGCCTCATCTTCTGATTGGTCCCTGGGGCTTTACTGTCTTTGGTGGCTTACCAAGGCTCTGCCTATCATGCAGATCCACAGATGGCCCAAACCCATCTGGAGGTTTCAAAAGGGATATTTGCTTTCTCCTCCTAAAAGTGGCCGCAAATGCACCGAGAGGAGAAATTTGGGAGGCTGCTGGGAAAGGAATACCTGGTATAAGAGTATTTCTAGGAAGCATATGGATTAGGCCAAGATTAGACTGCACAGCTGAGCGGAGCATCAGTGAACACGTAGGGAGCACTGTCCATGAGTGACACCAGTGTTCTACACACCGCGACGGTCTGAATGTTTGTGTCTTCCCAGACTTCCTATTTGGAATTCTTAATCCCCAGAGGTGATGGTATTAGGAGGCGGGGTCTTTGGGAGGTGCTTAGATTATATGGGTGGAACCTTCACAAATAAGATTGCTGTTAGTGCTCTTGTAAGAGAGACTCCAGAGAGATGCCTGGCCCCTTCTACCATGTGAGGACACATCAGGAAGTCTGCACCCCCAAGGAGGGCCCTCCCCTGACTGTGCAGACACCCTGCTCTCAGACTGCCAGCCTCCAGAACTGTGAGCAGTAAGTTTCTGCTCTTCATAACCCACCCAGTCTCTGGTGTTTTGCTATAGCAGCCTGGGGTACTAAGACATATCTTAATGTGTTTAACACTCACAACTACCCTGTGAAACAGGCACCATGATTATCTATTTGTACAAAAAGGAAACTGAGGCATAAAGAGTTCAAGACACTTGGCCTGCTACACAACTTGTAAGTGGTAGAGCCAAGATTCGAACCTACATCGCCAGCTTCCAGAGCCCATGGTTCACTGCTGATGTTCACAGCCTGAGCCTGGGTTTTTCGAGATGCCTCATCTGTGCTCCCAGAGCCCCTTGTGCTTCCCCAAGGGTATCATGTATCATGTCGCTGGGAAATCATTTTCCGGCAGGTAACATTTCCTACAGCACACGTTTCAGAAGATACCAAAGGTGCTGTGATGAAAACCCCGCTCGCCTTTCCTGCCCTCAGCCACCCAGTTCTCCCAGAGGCCGCCCGTGGTCCTGCGTTCCACCTGCACACAAGCGATTTATTGTCTCCGTTCAGGTCTCCTCAAAACAGACCTTAAGGTACATATTTGGATGCAAGTAGTTTATTTGGGAGATTATCCAGGCGGCATGGAGACAGCCTGGGGAAGAGGGACAGAGAAGGGAGGGAATCCAAGTGTGCGTGTGTGCGTAGGTCGCCGCTGTGGCTAAGTGAGCCTCTGTCCATGTCGCTCAGTTGCGTTCGCTGACACGCAAGGGAGCTGAGGGATCTACGCTCCAGCACCCGTCCCTTATTGGCTGAGGGTCGCGTCAGGTGTTAACTCTGTGTGCGTTAAATCAGCGTGCAGACAAACGCTAGATGCACATGTGTTTTGTTCTCTTTCGGTACAAATGGTAAAATAATACACACACTGTCCCATGTATTTCTTTAACCTAAGGATAAATATTGGTGATCTTTCCATGTCAGTACGTAAGGGGCTATGTGATCTTCTCATACAGATACACTGTTGTTTTTCTAATCAGTTCCCTCCTCCTGGTGATTTCCAAAGTTTCACTCTCGCAAACGATGCTGAACTGAATAACCCAGCACACCAGTCGTTTTGTGCATGGACGAGGGCATCTGTAGGATAACTTCCCAGAAGTACAATCACTGGGTCCAGGGGAGCTTGCAGTTACAATGTTGCCAAGCTGCCCTGCCCAGGGGCTGTACCTTGTCATACTCCACACCAGTGGGTGAGAGTATCCTGCTCTGTGATGATGAGCAACTTTCTTGTCTTTCTTTCCTTCTGTATTTTGAGCTGCTTGGAGTAAATCACTTTGAGTAACACCCGGCGTACAGTAAGGGCTCCATAAGCGTTTGTATGAGTGGAGAGGTGAGCTGGTGGGAGGACGGATGGATGGGCAGAGGAACAGGTGGGTCGATGGGTGAATGGGTAGATGGATGAATAAATGAATGACCTCAGATGTATCATTTACTGGGAGGGGGGGACCAAGACCCAATGTAAAAAAAAAACATAAACAACCAACTAGAAAATAGAAATTAATTATACCAGGTACCTTTTTTTCATAAACACTCCACAGCACGTGGCATGCTCTCTGGACATGGTGGGAGGAGATTCAGCTGTGCCTGGCCAGGGGCAGGCTGCCCATGGGGCCGTGTCAGCACAGGCCGGGACAGTCGTGCTTCTGAAGCCTACTGCGCTGGCCGTGGTCAGCTCCACCGCTTGTTCAGGAGACCAGGGATGCCGCTCACCGGGAAGTCCGCAGTGACAGCCTTGAGATTTCAGTGGGGGGGCCTGTAGGTACTCAGTTCTTTAATCTTAAATGTTCTATCAATTTAAATAGCTGATTTTCCTAAAGATGCTTTTATCCACACCTTATGAAAGGTGGAGAAATACCCACTGATCACATCAAAGAATGTTATCATTTGGGGGGTAGCTTTGAGAGGCCTGGGAAGGTAAGCCTGCCTCCCCTGCTAGACTGTCGGCAAGCGCCCACACCCTCACTGCCTCTCTGCTCACTTTTCCCTCCCCAGAGCCCCAAATGCTTCCTTTTGCAAAGCTTCGCATCTTTATTCTTCCAGGACACAGTTGGCTGAGGGGTTGGATAGAGGCTTTGGCTGTCCTCCCTGCTTGTTCCCGAACAGTCCCCATAAGCCGCAGTGTCTGTTCATGTCCTGGACTTCTCACCAGCCCAGCAGGCCCTGGGAGGAGCACGTGGGAGCGTCGGTAGGAGAGTCGGGTCCCAGGCCCAGAGCCAAAGCAGCTCTGTGGTTAAAATAGCTGGTGGAATACCTTTCACTTTCCCAGTGCAAATTTATGGTTTGTATTTATTACGGCACATTCAGAAAATACCAATACACAAATAGACGAAAGTCAAAGTCACCCAGGCCCTCCTACAGAGGTCGCCGTTCTGAACATGGGGTCAATTGGGGTCAATAATGTCATAGTCTGTTTTCTACGCAGGGAGTCACTTTTCAGCACGGAACTGGCATCGTGTGGCATCGTGTTGGGCAAACTTCTGTGGCCCACTTTCTTCCTGCTGGGGGCATTATGAGTCATCTTCTATCTTTAGAAGATATCCGTTGTTGTTGTTTTTTTTAAGATTTTATTTACTTATTTTCAGAAAGAAGGGGAGGGAGAAAGAGAGGGAGAGAAACATCAATGTGTGGTTGCCTCTCACACACACACCCCCACATCTGGGGACCTGGCCCACAATCCAGGCATGTGTCCTGACCAGAAATCGAACCAGCAACCCTTTGGTTTGCAGGCCGACACTTAGTCCACTGAGCTGCACCAGCCAGGGCTATGGCCGTTATTTTTAACGGCTGCATAATAATCCGTTGGATGGCTACAACCTAGTTGATTTTACCACCTCCTGTTGTTGGCTATGTACGTTGCCCCCTTTTATTATTATAAATTGCACTTTGGGCAAGAACAATAGATGTTGCAAGAGCTTTCTCTTCCCCAAAATATTTCTGAGGTTTCTCAAGGGCAACCACGTCATAGTTGATGGCTGGCACGGAAGAGGGGATGTGGCTTCTTGTGTTGAGGCTGCTGCCTCCCTGAGAGGACACAGGGTGTTTCTCCTTCAGCACCGGAGAGGATGGAGCCATGTTCCCCAGGGAGGTGGCCTTGGGCTTTACCATCGCCCTGTTGCCTCCTGGCATTCTGGTCTTCTCCAATTCCCACCCCGACCTCCACCACCTTGACCTTTATTTGTCTGTCCCCATCTAAGGACAGACCTTTGTTCTAACTCCCTTTGGCACAGCCAAGACCAGACATCAAGTGCGCCGAGAAGTTGCTGAACATCCAGGAGGGTCTTACAGCCAAGGGTGCAATTTATTTCTGTGACTTCTCTTTAAACCCTCAGGCTCCCACCCATCTTATGGGCCTTCGTGGTCTGCCCCTTGCCTGGCTGCTGTCAGGGAACCAGGGAAAGCTGATCCTGCCACATTAGGGGTGCCTTGGGCCAGACCTACCTGGGGTCAACCCCTCCGGGGGCCAAGCTCCCCTTGTCTAAAATGCACCTCCACGTTCCTCCTTTCCTGCTCACAGTTGTCAATGGGCATTGTGGGAATAAATGGAGAGCATCCAAATGAGAGCAATCGAAGGCTATGTACTCAGGGCCTCCTGGAGCAAGGGAGTCAGCTACCATCACTTGTGTTTGGCAGAGACCCAAAGGCAGGCAGAGCAGTGGGACAGCTTGAAAGCGGGCAAAAGGGAGGGCTTCAGGTGAGCCCTGATTGGAGGCTGCTGGAGGTACCCGGAAGTGGGAGGCACAGCATCCAGAGCAGGACAGGCTATGTGATTGGCTAGGGAAGCTATTTTCCTTTCTCCGATTGGTCCTGAGCTGGAAGTGAGGGCAAAAATTAGGGAAGCTGGCAGGGCTTGATCAAGTCCTCACCATTGGAAGTGAGGACTCACCATTGCTATGGGGGTTGTGTCCTGGCTCCCCAGGCTGGTGGCTCCAGAGCTTGTGGGTCAGAGTTCTGTTTTTATGTATAGTCTCACCACGGTCTGTTGGTTTATTCAGTCTCAGAATTGTCAACTCCCTTTATGAGAAGCCACACGTGATGCCAGCAGGGGAGACCTGGCCCTTTGGCCACAACACTTCAGAAGGAAGTCGCCCTGCTGAGGTACCTTTCCTGAAGTCTGAGTGATTCAGTCTTCAGTAGCACTGTAAAAAAACAAGCGAACAAACAAACAAACAAACAAACCAGAACAATTTCCACTGACATCAGCTCTTCCCTAGGAAATATCCCAACTGAGTGTTGAGTCTTGTTGCAAAGGGTTGTAATCAGCTGAAGGCGATAACGGACCACAAAGTCTTGGTACCCCTGAATGCCAGGCCTCACTGGAAGTCACTGAAGACTGTTGCCTGACCAATGGATCTGCATCCAGACCTGTGGACCCATGGGTCCTGCCCACAGGGCTGGCTTCCAATCTGTGATTACTAGAGCACCATAAAGATCTCCCAGCACTTCACACTTCTGATTCTATCCCCTCTGTTCACAGTTTCCTCAGAGAAATTCCTCCTTGGCATCCTTTTGCTTGACAACTTAATGGACTCAGCTTAGGGTTTGTTTGAATTTTTTAGCATTTGCAGACTTGTGTATTTATTTTTTTGACTTCACCATCTCTGTGACTTCAACAGCAGAGCCCAGGTTGGGCTCCTCCAAGCTGGAACTGGGATTTTTTTTTTGAAGCTGGATATTGGGAACTGCCCTGCCTGGTTTCAGAAGCTGTAATCCCGCCTAGGCTAAGGCTGAGGGAACGACCTTGGAACCGTAAGCCACCAGGGAGACAAGCTTATCTCCCTGGCAGGAGCACCATTTCTGCTCCTTTTACTTCATCCATAACTGGCCCCCAATGCTTGGTCAGTTAGCCAATGACGGGTAAGATTCCCCAAGGGGGGAATGACCTAAGACAAGCACGATCACGTGGGAGGCCCCAAGGAAGGACTTTGGGGGCTACAGCAAAAGGGGGTGATGGACCCTCGCCCCTCGGCTCTGACAAAGCCTGAGTCCTCATTGTCTGTGAGAAAATCTCCTAGTCTCTTGGCTGTCTTACTTCCCTTGCTCCACCTAAGCCTGAAACAATGACAGGGTGGTGCAGCCCTGTGCTGGAAAGGGCGGGTTCCTCCAGCGATCAGGCCTAAGAAAGAATGTGTAAAATCCTGTGAAACCTGCTTTATTTAGAATGCCCTCAATGAAATGAGAAGGGTCCAAACAAGAAGTAAGTTTGTTCCTTAAAGTTTTACAGCTCTCTGACCCTGACTCAAAATAGGCCCTCAGAGTTCCTTGTTATCTATTGTTTGATCCTTTCTTCCTGGCAATGAGTAATGAGCTTTTCCTGAATTCTTACGCAAAGGAACCCAATAAAAAGCCTGGGGCGGGGAAACGAGGCGCTCTCCCCTAGGGAGGGTGGCCTGGTGCTCCCCTCTACAGGGAGTGGCCGTTTTGCATCTATTTCCCCTCAGGACTCAGTTGCCTCTTTGTATGTTTTTCTCGTGTTTCGATGAGCATCTGCAGCCGTGATGGATACCGCTGGCCCGGCATCCGCCTCAGCTGGACTTTTTCGTCCTTCCTGCGGCCGCCAGCACTTCCGCCCCGTCTCCCCCAGAGTGATGCTCGGGCAGAGCACACAGCAGTCCCTACAAGCAAGCAGCAGCAGGCAGGCCTCCTGCACAGTGCTGGCTAAGCCCGTACAGAAGAAAGGAAGAAAAACACCACCGCCTTATGCACCCCAAACAAAACCCAGGCTACGGAAAATCAAGAGGAGCTTGTACTAACCATATGCATTCAGGATAAAGTTAATTCACAGCTTTCCGGAAACAACTGGCATCCACTTGCTTTGCTAAAGGGCCAATTCAGGTGCTTTTTTTCTCTCTTCCCAGAACAAAGGAACAGCTTGCCCCAAAGGATATTTTAATCCTCACCACTTATGGAGCTGAAGATTCCTTCCAGTTATGACATGAGAGTTTTCCCAGCCTCTGCTGGTCCCAGGGAGGCTTGAATGCCTTTGCAAGTATCAGCCAGGGCACCTGCCATTTCCATCTGAGTGGTCTAAGCCACCAGCTTTTGATCAATAGATTCCCCAGTGCCCTTAAAAAAAGGTTTTAAATGGCCTACAAAAATGAAAAGATTAATCAAATATGATATTATACATTTCATGAGACCAAAAGACAGATTTATTCACCTCTCATTCACATGGAATTAGTTTCCCAGTCCCTTCACAGTAACAGATACCCAATAAATGCATTCTCACTGAGTGAATGAAGGCAAACTCTCAGGAGTATTACAGGTTAGGATAAAGATTTGGAGACCCAGTACTCAGGAATGCCAGAGGTGTTCATGCATTTGTGGGAGGAGAGAGAATGAGAGGGAGGGAAGGTGGAGGAGAGGAGGGAGGATGAGGGAGAGGTAGATAGAAAGATAGATAGATAGATAGATAGATAGATAGATAGATAGATCTTCACAGTAAACCCTGATCTAATCGATCAACACGCTGAATGTTCAGAGAGTAGACTAAAGAGAGATAAATGCAGCATCAGAACAGAGAGGAAGCTGGGGGCCTTTCCTTTGCTGTGCGCCCTCAGACAAGTTACTTCACCTTTCTGATCCTGGTTCTCTCATCTGCAAAACGTGGACCACTTCCTAGCATCCTTCTGATGAGCTCATCCCTGTAAAGCAGTAATCACAGAAGTCAGCACAGAGGAAATCTGTACAAATATGAGCTGTTTATAAAAAAAGATTATATTTCACCAAATCGAAGGTGCCGCTGGTTGTAAGACACCCGTTAGTTCATAAATCACCAGGAATGAGAAAGTGGTGCCAATTACCTTGTGACAGAAGGCATTCATGTCGCCTGGTGGTTCGAGACATTCTGATTTCAGAGGTGTTAAAATGTGTGGGAAAAGATAAAAGGCAGGAAACTGTACATGAACAACAATTTAAAAAATGTTTAAAGAAAGATCAAATTCCTCTTTTCCTCAATTACTCTCTCTGGAAAGGGAGAACCTCTGTAATCTCCAACAGAACCTCCCTCACGTCCTCACCTTAGAGGAAGCCCGGGCCTCTGGGCCAGGTGAGTAGGCAGCCCCCTCCTCAACCAGAAGATGAGCAGACACACCTTCTGCTCTGGCCCAGGCTGACGTAATCCTCCAGCTGAGCAATCTACCCAGGGTGTGTGTTTACAGCCAGGCTGGCTGACTGGGCTTTTGATGTTCATCCTTACAGGGTTCAGACTTGTCACAATAAAGAAAGAAGCCGGCTTTACAGGACTCGGAACCTGAGCCTCCTCTCTGTGATCTTTGGCTCCTGCCCAGGGTCTGGATTTCAACTGCCCCGGGTAGCCATGATTCATGTCCTACTACGCAGCATTTGACGCTAACCTCCCGGAATCCGCTGAGGCCTCGCCAACGGGGAATCAAAGCACAGGCATTTCAGAACTGCGTCCTGAGCTGTCCAGACACAGGGGTTGAAGATGTAGGCCAGGCTTACGGGCAAGGAGATATGAATGGAGACATTTTCGCCCCCACGTCTGATGGAACCATGAGGACAATCCAAAAGTCGTGGGTCTGGAGTCACGAGTTCCAACCACACACATGCATGAAAGGATAATTATCAGTTACTACTTGTTGAAAATGTATCATCAATCATGTGCCCAGGAATGTTCAACTTATTAACATTCAACTGAATCCAAGCATTGCCTCATTTTAAACTCACAGCCCTTTCAGATAGGTAACCAGAAGTGCCACTTTATAGATGGGAAGACTGAGGCTCCAAGTCACAAAGCTAGAAAGAGTTGTGAAGATGTGAAATCAGTGCTGATTCTTAACCAGTGCTGCGGACAGAGGGAAGGGGTGTGAGACGGGGCTGGAGAGGTGCCTCTGAGAGTCCAGTGTGGCTCTCTGGGGGACGCTGTTCATGGTCAGCCACAGGAATGGGTTTTGAGAGGGTCCCAAGCATCTGCGGCTTGAAGACGGTAACATCCTCCATCTACAATCTAAGTATCTGTTTCTCACTCCGTGTGTCTGAGTCATCGGGGATTCGGCTGATGTACGAGGCTGGGCTTCGCGGGGTCTGGCTCAGGTCAGGTTGGATTCCCTTCTGCTCCACGTGTCCATTGTCCTTCTTGGACTGGCGATCTGGCTCGAGAAACGTGTTCCACTCACGCCAGAGGCAGGATCAGGCGAGGGCGAGCCCGACGGCACAAACACATTCTGAGTCTCGGTTCACACCGCGTCCTCCATCATCCATTCGCCAAAGCCCGTCCCGTGGCCCCGCCCAAGTCAAGGGCGGGATGTGCCGTTTGCCCTGCAGGCGGGTGAAGGGGCGAATATTTTCAGAACGGTGATCTCACACTCTACATCCTCCTTGCGGGGGTCCCTCCTTCCGGCCACGTCGTGACCCCTGGCTGTGTGTAAGGCAGGAATGTTTGCCCTGGCACAGACTAGGTCAGGGTGCCCAGACTATTGGTTCATGGTTTCATTTTTTGCTTATAAATTTGGGTCAGTCACCTCCAACTATATGCTGAATTCCTCCCCTGAATGCTACACCTCTAACCCCCCACATCTGAATGAGAAGCCCCTTTTCTTAGGAGTCCTCGGTCCTGGGGAAGCAACGCTCTTGCTAGGTGGCTCACCAGGTGTAGCCCCCTGAGAGGCAGGTAGCAGTCGCCATCCCTGACGTGTGACTGAATAGCGTCCCACACTTGGAGCCTATTCACCAGCGACCCCACTGATTGATTGCTCACTGGGCTTCAACGTGCTGGCTTCAAAAGTCCCCCATAATTGGCTGCTCCCCACAGGCAAGCGTTGTCATCTTGGCCTCTCTCAGGCCCTTTCATGTGCTTCTCTCTGGCTACCCCGGGGTCCCCTGGCTTTGAGCGACCCACCCGGTCCCTGATCTGGAAGCACCTGTTCTTCCTTTTCAAAGAGCTCCCTCATCTTCCTTTTGCCTTCAACCCTCAGCTTAGTTCGCACAACCAGGTCACTGGGCCTTCACAGGGCCCCTCTCAGCAAGGCAGAGTGACTGTGAGAGATACAGCACGCCCCGTGTTCCCCTTCCGGAGTGGCACTTCTCCTGTATCACCCGCTGGGCTGAGCAGAGACCAGGTGCTATTTCCCTCTTCTGTCATCTCCCCCGCTCCCCCACCAGGGCCTCACTGTCAGGGGCTGAACTTCCCCGGGCCTGACGTTGCCTGTTAGTCCAGGATGAAGAGTAGGATGTGAATGGCTTTCACTTCCTTGAGATACACCTCATCAGAGGGGAAGATACACTACATCAGAAGGAAGATACACTACATCAGAAGGAAGATACAGTATATCAGAGGGAAGATACACTATATCAGAGGGGAAGATACACTACATCAGAAGGAAGATACAGTATATCAGAGGGAAGATACACTATATCAGAGGGAAGATACACCACGTCAGAAGGGAAAATACACCACATCAGAAGGGAAGATACACCATATCAGAGGGAAGATAGATACACCACATCAGAAGGGAAGATACACTATATCAGAGGGAAGATACACCATATCAGAAGGGAAGATACACCATATCAGAGGGAAGATACACCACATCAGAAGGGAAGATACACCACATCAGAAGGGAAGATACACCATATCAGAGGGAAGATAGATACACCACATCAGAAGGGAAGATACACTATATCAGAGGGAAGATACACCATATCAGAAGGGAAGATACACTATATCAGAGGGAAGATACACCATATCAGAGGGAAGATACACCATATCAGAGGGAAGATACACCACATCAGAAGGGAAGATACACCACATTAGAAAGGAAGATACACTGTATCAGAGGGAAGATACACTGTATCAGAGGGAAGATACACCATATCAGAAGGGAAGATACACCACATCAGAGGGAAGATACACCATAGCAAAGGTGTCTCAGGGCTGCTGCTTGAGCATCAAGCTGCTTCTTGAGAAGCTGCTTCTTTGCTTCTCCCTCTGGCACATGAATCTAGGCCACTAAGTAGGGGACGAATTTGAGCAAGACTCACAATACCATGATCTTCCCACTCGGAGTCCGGGTGCCCCGTGAAAACTCAGGCTTGGCCGTTAGAATAGTGTCATCGTGCCTGGTCATCTCTTCCCTTAGGGTGAGTTCTTTCCCTGGGGGTCCCCTGAGTGACAGCAGGGGTCACATTCTAGGCTCAAGACCGATCTGTACGTGTCAATCAAATTAAAGTCCACCTTTACACAGAGTCATTTTGTTTACAGGAACATACGTTACACATGAATCCAAAGCGTGGTCAAGGGAAGGGAGGTCTGGGAACGGGGCTTGGAGAGAGAAGCACTCTGGCCCAAGTCTGATGGCTAGCACATCCCCAAAGGCTCCGATGAGTCCATCTTTCCTTGCCTCTTGATTAGATTTCCATTTGGTGTTGACATCTTTCCAACTGCTGAGATCTGAAATGGCCTCTGGCCCCAGCAGCAAGAAGACAGGGGAACAATCGACATCATTATTACACCCTGTATGTCTTTTCAAGAGAAAATGGTCAGAAACTGAGGGTGAAGCAGGGGGGGCCACACCAACCAAAATTACCGCTTTGCGGGTGGTTGTGGTGGGTGGAGCTATGTCCCCGGTTTGAAAGTGGCCTGGGCACACCCGTCTGGAGAGTGACCCATCATCTTCCCGCCTGCAGGAGCCCAGGGGTGCAGTAACAGGAAGCCAAGGCAGTTAGCACAAAATTGAAAGATCCTTCTGGAACAAGAGCAAAAACTGCAATTCAACCACATTTGACCGACTCTGGCCGGGGCACCATTGACGTTTCAATCACTACTATGTTCCACGGGAGGTCATTCCAGCTCCATCTGACCACTGAGCCGTAAATACCAATCCCTACCACCTGACCGGAAGTCCTGGGGAATGCTCGGAGTTCTAGATGGACAGCTCCCATGATGGGCAGACTGTGTCTGTTTCGGAGCCCTGGGAGTCAGCGACATACAAGGGAGCCACTTGCAGATGGCAAGTGGGATGACAGCTCGTGGGTGGGTGGGAGTGGGTGGCGGGGGGCAGTGAGGGAGGGGAGGGATGGAGCAAAAAGGAAAAGGACCCATGGACATGGACAACAGTGTGGTGATTGCTGGTGGGGGAGGGGGTGTAGGGGGACGTAATGAAAAATACAATAAGGATTAAACAAAACAAGCAAAAACAAACAAACAAAAAAACAAGGGAGCCACTTGGAAAAATGCAGAGCTCACAGCTGAGGGTTCTGGAGCAGGACAGCGCAAATACCCATCGGTGTCAGGAAAGGAAGTTGGAAGAAGGAAGCAGGAGGGGTCAGGCCTGCTCATGTGGGCTGGCTGGCGGCCTCCAGAGTCTACCGAGGACCCACTGATAGTTGTACCAATGATAGCAATGACAGCGGCAACAATAGCCATGGTTCTGTAGTTCTCCCAACACGCCAGGCTCTGTCCTCAGTGTGTCCGTATACCTTTCTCATTCAGTCCCTGAGAGCCAGGGACTGTGAAGCCCATGCAGAGAGAAGGAAACCAGCGAGAGAGGTGCCGTGGCTTTCCTGAGGACACAGGGCTGTTAAATCGAAAAGGCAGAATCCCAGTTCAAGCTCGCCTGGATCCAAGGCCATATCTGGAAATGCTCTAACACACCAGGGCGATTTCTCTGACCTTCAGGCCCCCTCTCACTCCAGGCTCCAGGTGGCCTGGCTCAGTCCTCTCACAAGCCATTGCATCAGGTGAGAGAGGCATGGGCACTAATTTGGAAGTCCCCTCGCTCCCCTTGCATGGTCGCTGGGGCAGGACCACGGACGCTGGGCTCCTGGCTCTATCCCCACTTCTCAGCACAGCCAAGAAAGGCATTTCACGTGCACACCTGTTGAGTGAATGAGGGAATGAACTGGCTCAGCTTTGCAGTAGGCACCCTGGGGAATGAAAACTTTAGTGTGACATCCTTTGCCTGCCTTCAAGGAAGTCACATTTCAGTGCCAAGCTGGAGAGTAATAAAAATGCTAGAATCAGGGTCAGAAGATTAAGCCATGAATCCAGCTTCCAATGCCTACAGCTTGGAGGCTCTGCCAATGCTGTGGGCTGCAGCAGGCCAGTGAGCATGACTGAACCTCCATGTCGTCGTCTGCAAGAGGGGAAAGATGCTTCCTGGCTGGGTTCTTGTGATGTCCAGTAAGGTAGCATATGGCAGCATTTGATACATGTTGGTGAGCGGTTGTATGTGTGAGTGAGTGATGGAACATATCCAGCATCCCCTTCCTATGTGCCAGGCGTCAGGAAGAAACCAAGGGGCTGCCGAACTGAGGGGCTAAGACCTTGAGCCTGAGAGTCAGACCTTCTGGGTCTGAATCCTAGTTCTGCTGCTCACTTGCCGCATGACCCTCTCTAGGTCTCAGTTTCCTCATCTGTCAGGTGGAAACAGTAAGAGCACCGTCTGGCCAGCCTGCAGTAAGTGTCGGCTGTCACTGGGGATCCAGAGAGCAGTACGTTCTGTGTGGAGCCTTGGAGAGATAGTCCTGAACTTGTCCTCCTGCTTGCCAGGGAGCTGACCCTCCAGGGCTGTGACTGCCGGCCGTCTTGGCAGCTACCAGTTCTGGACTGTCTCCAAGTGAAACTCAGACCCCGCAGAGAGAACAGCAAGGGAGGCCTCCCGTGAATCACAGCTGACCTCTCTGATCCGTTGCCTTGTGCCACTTTGAGATCCAACAAAGCCAGGTCCCATGACCCGACCCCTTACTCCATCCCCAAACCTGGGACCAGCGAACCTGGGAGGAAGATGGCTCCAGGGTTAATGTTCTGAGACCCGTGTTCCTGCTGTCCCCGTCTCTGTAAATGACTTGTGGAGAACTCGTGGGTCTCCACGTGTTGTGATTCTACCCTCCACTTCCCCTGTCTGCTTAGGCCTTTTGATTCATCTCTCTGATTTAATAAAAACAGCCTCCTCCCGGGCTCCTGCCAAGGCTTGAGACAGGCAGGAGCCCTCCGAAGTTTAAAGCAGGCCAGCCCTTAATGAGTCAGCAACATCAATATCACTTTCCCCCCAGATTAGCATTTCAAAGTCAATTCCACATCCTGGGCTGTCAGCATCCAGAGGAGCCGGGCAGAAGCTGGTTGCGTGCAGCAGAGAAAAATCACAGCAGTGGGGGCGCCTGGGGTTTCCGAAATTCAGCAGCTCCGCTGAGGCCCCTTCCCCTCTGCTCTGACTTTGTGCCAAAGCCCCGGACGGGCTCTGTTTCTTCCTGTTCTGTGGGGCTGATTGTCACACATTGAGGCCTGGGCCGACAGTGAGTCGGGGAGACCACTACAAGTCAAAAACTGAGGGCCAACCCCGCCCCCCCCCCGCCCCCAGCAGGTGTGTTGTCTTTCTAAATAAGAGACTGGATGCAAAAATCTCCATTTCTGGTTTCTAAAAAAATGCAAGACGGTCCACCCCAAGCGTGCCTTTGCTCCTGTGGCAGCGTCGCTGTGAGTTGGGTAGCGAGCAGCTGCCCCTTTTACAATGGCATGGACTCTCCAGTTTGCCACAGTTACTGTGTTGCACCTGGCTCTCTCATTTGTTGTGGGTCTGGTCCTTCTGAAAATCTGAGTTTTTGTTCCTCATTGTGGGGGCTGGGTTGGAGAAGGCAGGACTAGTTACACCAGGTGTTGACGGAAGAGGCAGACCATTCAGAGTGAGACCAAAGGGGGTGACCCTCAAGAAGAGGAAGGGAAACTGGTGGACAGAGAATGGCCTTATGTGGAGAGAAGGGAAAGCCCGGCAGGGGGAATAGTGTGTACCCCAGCTGTCCCCCTGCCCCCTCCCACTCTGGCTGCCTTCTCCCTCCAGCTCAAGCCCCACGGAAAGCTCTGAGAGGGGTCTTAGGTAGAATGGAAGAAAGACTGGCTAAATGAGTTCCCGCCTAGATCTGTCAGGAACCTGACGGGTCACCATGGACAAGCTCTTCTGTGCCTTGGTTTCCCCTTCTGTAAAATGAAGCTGTTGTGCTGCGTTCCTGACCTCTGAGCTTCCTTCCAGCCCCTTGTCATTTGTCCTAAGTAACCAGAGAGAGCTCTGGAGAGGGGCGGAGTGCCCTGCCCAGTGGATTTAGACCACGCCCCCAATAATCTCCATCACCTGCAGATGGGCATCATCCAAACAGATGGGCAACTGTTTGTTGATGTAAATGAAGATTTTCTGAATCTCAGATCAAGGGCTTTGCCTACCGTGCAGCTGCAAGTGAAGCCCCACAGCCCACGGTCCAGGCAAACTTGACCCCTAGCCCCTTCCAGAAAGAAATTCTGGCATTCACCCTGGGCCCTGCTGAGGGCTTGGACCTCGCTCTGCTTTTAACAATTCTTAACTTTTCATTCAACGCACTGGGTTGAGTTTATTTGAAGTACATGTTTGTGTGCTAGAAGGGTACAAGGCCCTGGGGCTGCGGTGTCTGACGTACGTAGAGAGAATTCGGCTGCTGACCCCAGGGTTCACTGCAATTGCCCCCCGCTGGCCACTCCCTGCAGGCAGAGACGAGGGAGGTGCCGGTTGCGTACTGAGCACTTGGTTGTATGCCAGGCATTTGACCCGTTAGTTCTCCCACTGAATTTTTACAACAAACCTACGTAGATTCTGTCAACAACCCCACTTTGCAGATGACGAAAATAAGGCTCAGGAGGTCACCCAGCTGTAAAACAGCAAATCAATGTGTCCGGTCCTGCAGTGTTTGCTCCTGAGTACTAAACCCCACTGGCTCCCATGGAGTGAAAAATAAAACAAATCAGAACCATAAAAGATCTTGCTCTCTCATCCCACAGCACTAAAAAATAAGGACATTTATCCCATTGTTCAGTGACTGTTTACAAGGGACTTTCCACTCCTTCAGAGGAAAGATGGGCAATTGTTCATCTCCAACCCATAGAACCTAGTAAAAGGCCCAGTGTGTAGTGGGTGCTCAGAACAAGCTGGGTGAGCTGACTAGAGGCAGTGCAACCAAACAGGAAGCAATGGAATGGAATGGAACTCTCGCTGGGTCAGTTGCAAACCAGAGAGGCCTCACATGACGCTACAATCCCTTGCATGGTGGACCTGTATCAGCATGGGTTCTTTCGAGTTGCGAGTGATAGAGACCCAGCCCAAACCAGCTTCAGAAAACTTGGACTATTCTGGCTCATGAAATACAACATTCCAGAGTGAGTTTGGAGTTCAGGCATAGCTGAATCCAGGAGTGCAAACTGAATCTATCAGGGAACGCTGCCTCCTTGTCTTTCTTCTCTGTCTGGCTGTCGTGATGGGATGGGAAACACAGCCACTAGCGGCCATGGACTCGCCTTGTCCTGTTCAGCTGCCTGAGCAAGAAAACCATCTTTCCCGAGAACTCCAACAGAAACTTCCCCTAGGAAGGGCTCTGGGTCATCAGCTTGGCTCATGAGCCCACCGGCCGCTGTGACCAGAGGGAGGAGGTATTCTGATTATCTGCATGTGGCTGTACATGCACAGTTTTGACAGACCAACATTGGGGTCAGGGCAACCAAGCTGCATGAAGTGCACCCTCTGAAAGAGGGGTTTGGACTCTTGCAAAGAGGCCTGGGATGTTTCTAGCAGAAACACAACTCAAAGCTCCACTTTTAAAACCTTCCCCAGACAGATGTGGGGGAAGTCCCCTTCTCAGCGGCCACTTGAAATCTAAACGCCACCTTCCTTAAGCCTGCCGAGTCCGTCTCTGGCCGCTTTCCTCCATCTAGAAATGCCCAGACTCTGTTCAATTGACTCTGAATAGAGACAAGATTGTGGAGCCCTTCTCCTGAAGCAGGTGCCAAAGGAAAATGACTTGTTTTCATTCATCCAGAGGTCAAGCCAAGAAACCAGGGCTGACCCCAGTCTTCAGAGTCGGGAGCCAGAGGTGTGGCCCCTTCTGTCTCCCTGGAGCTGCCGGCCATGGGTGGGGGCAGCTGGCTCTGGGCTTTTCCAGCATCCTGTCCCTGGGTGACAAGCGTCCATCCCAAGGACCTTCACAGTCAGAGAGGACTCCTGACACACTCGGGCACGACTATGGCCAGCCAGCTGGCTCTCGTTTTTGTTCTAATCAGTGGGAGGGGGGACCTGTTTAGTCACATACTTTACCATATACCCTGTGCCAAACACACGCCTGGCACATGATGGATGGTCTATAAATGTTTGGTGAATGTGTGTACAGAGAGAGAGAGACAGACAGGCAGACACACCGACACGGGGGTAGATGGGTGGGTGGGTGAGTGGATGGATGGATGGATGATGGATGGATGGACAGATGGATGGATGAATGGATGGAAGAATGGAGAGAAGGATGGACTCTGAACATCAATTTTTTAACTACCTCCCTGACTTTCACGATATGTCCTTTCTCTTGGTCTCTTGCTGTCTCTCCTCTTCTATCCTCTTCCCCACCTTCCCTGTGCTCTGCAGACTGAGTGAGCATAACAGTCCAGACCAGAGGCCCGTTCTCTGCCCTTGCCCTCACTCGCTCTTTGGGTCCAGAGCTCTCCCTGGGAACACAGACCACACCCTGACCCCTCACCCTGTGTGTCCACTCAGGGCTACCCAGAAGCCTCTGCTGTTCCATCCCCTGCCTGTTGTGCAGAGCCCACAGGTGTCAGGCTAGTGCCTTTCCCACTGAGAGGCCCACTCACCACGGGGACCTCTAGATGCAAAGTCAGGAGGGGAGGCGGATAGTGACATTGAGGGTGTTTTTGAGACCTCAGCAATGACTGCGCCACTGCTGGAGATGGCATTCTCTTCCCTCCTCTCAGGTGCCAAGCACTTTGTTGAGACATTTGCTTTGGCGTCTGCAGGAAGCTGGCAGCATGTGAGCGGTTCAGGAGGGCTGCTGAAGGCCGGGCCAACAGGCAGCCGCTTCCCAAGTGGGCCCCTCCCGCCAGCCCAGGGGCTCCTGGGGGCGGGCCTTCTCTTGCTCTCTCTCCAGGTCTCTGTCCACGCTAGTCCTCCTGTCTCCCCTCCCCCCTCCCCCCCTCCCCTCTAGCCCCTCTGTTCTCTCTCCCTCAACCGTTCCCTGTCATCTCTCCATCTCTCTCACCTCTCTTCGCATTCTCGTCATCAAGGTGGTACAACGTGAGCTGATGGTCTGAGGGGCTTCCAGGTCAGGAAACTTCCCACTGCAGCATCTCGGGGGAGCCACGTGGTTGGCTGGAGGGTAAAGTCTTGGTGCACTGTGTTCTCGGGGAATCACAAATGGATGCAGGCATCTGTGAGTCTCACCCCCGACGGTGCGTACATTTTCCCCGGGGGAAGGTCCATCACAGCTACCAAATGATCGAGGGGGACTGTGTGAAAATCCTTGACGGATTTATGATTGACTTGGGAAATGCAAACCCACCCCCAAACAAGCCTCTACTTCCTCTTCCACAAAATGAACATTAATGACTTTCAAACGATACTCTTTGGAGCCGCCAGTTCTTGGGGATCTGCTCAGCTGAGAAGGTGGTTCTGGGGACTAAGGGCCTAGATTCCCACCTCCAGTTCCACCTCGGGGGCTCTGTGTCCACCTGAACCACAGTCACGGGGCTGCCAGCGCCGGTCTTGGGGGCATAGGTGACTCTGAACTTCACAAAAACGCTCAAGTGATCGGGACAGATGTCTGTAATTCACTCTGAAGTACATCACAGCTGAAGAGGCATGATGACACCAGTGCAGTACAATATTCACAGTAAATTCGGGGTGTGGGTTTCCAGTCCTCTGTTCTCTGATGTCCCTCCTCAGACGTCTGCCTGGACGAGGAATTATGAGGAGAGAATGGATGGGTGTGTCTGGCTTCAGACACATTGAGGGATCCGGTGTGGCTGGAAGGAAAGCAAACAAGGTAACTGAGATGGGCACCAAACAAACAGAGTCTCTGCCACCAAAAGCTTTGTAAGGGTCAAGAGACAGGGTCTGGCCCTGGCTGGTGTGGCTCAGCGGATTGCATGCGGGCCTGCAAACCGAAGGGTCACCAGTTCGATTCCCAGTCAGGGCACATGCCAGGGTTGAGGGCCGGATCCCCATGTGGGGGTATGCGAGAGGCAACCAATAGAGGTTTCCCTTGCACATCGTTGTTTTTCTCCCTCCCTTCCTGTCTCTCTAAAAATAAGCAAATAAAATCTAAAAAAAGAAAGAAAAGAAACAGCATCTGATAACATCCACGCCTAGGGCATCAGCCCGTATCGGGACCAGGACAGACGGCTCGGAGGGTCTGCACTGTCCACCCACTGGTCTCGTTCTGACCCTCGCCCGCCTCCACCTGGACAGTGGTGCTGCTTTTCGTGTATGGCCCGTGCTCCTTGGCTCCCGTGTCACCTGCATCGATGACAGCCACCTGGCAGTGACAGTCACAACAGCAGTTATTGGTTGCAGCAGTCAGTGGTGCGTGTACTGTGTGATACCCACACTAAACGCTCTGGACCCGATCCGCTAGCTCACCCTCCGTTGGCCAAACCCATGGCACTTACTCATTGGGTGATCCGCGCTGTTCAGTTACACTCCCTGGGCCTCAGTTTCCCGTCTGTAAATGCGAATCACGAAGAGACCTGCCTCCTGGGGCTGTCAGGGAGTTTTTCTGTGCCTGCCAAGGGTGTATCCCAGAACTGGCTCAAAGAGATGGAAACTGACTCCTCAGAGAGGTTAAGGTTGTGTCCAGAATGCGCAGTCAGCCTCCAGGCCCAGGCGTCCCCACCCCCAAAGCAAGTGCTCTCCGCCAGTAAACTATGCTTAAAAATTAGAGCCCTCTGCGGCGGAAAGCACCAGGGGAGAATCTTTGCTGCCTGTTAATTAGATTAAATGATCCATCATGAGCCTGTAAACCAGCAAGCCATAATCCACAGACGCTGCTGCATTTTAATCAGAGATTTGGAGCCAGCAGCTCAGACCAGACTGAGAAGCTGGTGGCTGCTGATGGCACACCCCATGACCTGACGCAGTAAGTCACGCCTCCCTTTGAGCGATGATTGCAGCGGGTGTCTGGGTATAGGTTGGGGGGCCAGAGACCTTGTAAGGCTGCTTCCAAGCAGGTAGACCCCTTCCGAGACATGTGCGCCTCATCTTTTAATGTTTACTCTCCCTTTGAAGGCAGGGAAGAAAGCGTGAGCTTCTCAGCCTCTTGCTTCCAAAACCTGTCTGGGTGTCCCATCACCTGGGGACTTGACACAAATGCACGTTGGCCCCATTGTCAGACCTAGAGATTCAGACGCGTCAGTGTGGGGTCTGAGGGTCTGCATTTTAGTGACACCGTCGCACAAAATTTTGAGGCAGCAGAAAAGCATGACGTGCGTCCTGCAATCCTCATGCCATTTCTGAGGGGTTGAGATTCTTAAGCCTATTTTGTTAATGAGGTTACTGAGGCTCAGAGAGATTAAGAAAATTTGTTCAAGGCCACATGATTAGTAAACAAAAATTAATTCTACTCTGAGGAGCAAACTCAAAATTTAAAGATGGCTTAAAGAAGATGGCAGTTTATTTCTCCCTCACAGAACCAAACACTGCAGTTAAGGAGTTCAGGCGCCCCAGCTCCTTAAAGCTTATTGCTTTGCCTCCTCAATACAAGTCTTCCTCCTCATGGTCCAAAATGGGTGCTCCAGCTCTGGTCATCACGCCCACCTTCTAGTTCCCAAGAACTAGGAAAAAGGAGGTGCTTCCCTGGAGCTTTAGACACCATTCCTTTTGTATCTCATTGGCCATAACTTTCTGACATGGCCACATCTAGTTACAAAGAAGACTGGGAAATATAATCCTTATACCTGATTTCAAAATCAAGAGGAGGAATTTAAACTACCACGTGGCTCATGCTAACATTTCTCATCTTAATCTTAACAACACCCGATAAGACAGAGCTATCATTATAAATAGCAGAGCCCTCTGCTGCTAAAAGCACCAGGGGAAAATCCTCACCTCCCTTAATTAGATTAAGGGGATGTGCATACCAGGCCAGAAGTCTGCTGCTACTATTATCTCTGCACAGCAGACCAAGAATCTGAGGCTCAGAAGAGTTAAGTAGCTTGCCCAGATCAGCCGGCTGCTCGGTGGCAGAGTCAGGATGTAAACCCAGGTAGGCTTACCCTGAAGTCTACGATTTTCCCTTCCCTACATGGTGCTGTCTCACTGCGGAAGACAATAGGGAGACCCCTCTCTGCTGTTCGACAAGGCTTCCCGGTGGCTGACGCGATACCTTCCATCCAGTTTCAAATCTACGCATTTGGGGAAAAACACCACAGTTTTCCTATCACCGAGGCTCAGGGAGTGGATGAGGTGGGCTGGTTCAGTAAGGTGAACCAACCCCGATGGTAGCTGGGGCCACGCCACAATGCCATGTGTGCCCCGCACTGTGTGGTGACACACAGGCCTGGCTGCTGCTGAGGAGGACGCCCCTGGCTTTCTCAGCCCAGGCGCTGTTTGCCATCTGGTACAGCCAACGGGGCTGCCCTGTATTACCCGGGACGGAGATGACCAAAGAGTGGAATGCTTCTTCCTGGGCATCAGTGCCTCCCGCCCATGTGGAAGGGACGCTCCTGCCCTCAAACACCCCTGTCCGTCCACTTAGAAAAGAAATTTTCAGAGATTTTTCTTTTTCCTCTTTTGGGATCCACACAATAGACCAGATGGTACATATCCCCCAGGGGCCATAGGAATGTCCTCTGCTGCCCCAGGGGCGCAGGCAAGAGGGGGGATGCCCTTGACCAGCGTAGGGTGGTACACGCTTTACCTGAAAAGGGTCGGATAGAAAATATTTTAGGGTTTCCAGACCATAAGGTTTCTGTTCAGACTACTCAACTCTGTCAATATAGCAGGAAGCCCTGGGCGCTAAGTGTACGAGTGGCTGTGTTCTGATAAAACTTTATTTACAAAAACAGGTAAAGGCCTGATTTGACTCACAGGCCTCAGTGTGCTAACCCCTGGTCCCAAGGTAACATGCAGGGACTGGTATCCATCACCACTTCCCGCAAACCCCGTCTTCCAGGGTGGCTGGGGGTTGTCTTCCTTATCGTCTTGGGCCTCAGTTTTCTCATCTCTTAAGTGGGGGTAAATGCCCCTAGCCCCATGATTATGGCGGTAAAGTCTCTGTTCCCCAAACAGGTCAAGCTAGCACAGACCTCAGTGCCTTTGCCCGTTTCCTGCTGTCCTTCCCTCTAGTGCTAGCTTGCTGGCCCATCTTGTCACTCTGTCTCCGAAGTCCCCCCAGAGGCTTGCCTGGCCCCCTCATTCAAGGGAGTGGGCCTCCCAGCCCAGCAGTTGGCAGATGTAGAAGCCGACTTGTTTTAAAAGGACATTGATTCTTTTCTAGATGAGGAAAGATATGACTTCTGCAGCCCGGGAACTCCCCACACCGGGGATGCTGGCTTCTCCATTTGGCCAGAATTTGCAGAACAGGACATACTCCGCAGCTAAAACTCAAGGCCAGGAAAATCAAGGCACCCTTTTCTGGCCTGGATTTCTCGACCCGGGAACCTCCTCCAACCTGAGTAACTTTCCGGGCTGCTGGCAGATAAAAGAAAATCAAAGGAAGACTTTCAAGGCCCTTCCACTGAGCCAAGAATGCAGAGTTTCACTGTCTGGTGACCCCTCCCCGCCCTGCTGACAAGCCTTCCATGAGTCACCCAGAATGTTCCACCTAGATTTATGAAATCCATTTTCCCCGAGACAGACTAAGCAGTTTATGGAGAACCAATATCATTAGGTTAATGATTCCCCATAAATTATTGCCCACACAGCCCAGTTAATCCCACAAATGGGGCATTAATGGTGAAGAGTCCACTGCTGGCTGTTCACCGCTCCCTGGGATGACCTTGGCTTAGGCAGACGGTGCCCCTCAATAAGAGCTTGCTTACCGGAATGGAATCCCCACCCATAGTCATCCTTGGTCAGCCGCTTCAGGGCTCCCACTGCAGCGTGGGTGGGACACCCCAAACAAACGTCACAGCTGGGGATGATTTTCTGTCTCATTTCTCTCTTGGCCGTGACTTTTCATTTCCCATTGATTTATTTATCTGTTTATGAATCAACCCATTTGGCTTGAAGCGATGGCGATAGGCGTTTGATCACACAGAGCTGCAAATCTCATCCTGAATTTTTATTCCGTCATTACTTAACAAAACAGAATTAGGCTGGGGAGAGAGCAGGCACTTGCGTTATGCATGGAGTCCGTATCATCGGTCCCCGCGCTCTCCCGTGGGGGGCAGGTTTTCCACGTTACCAAACGTCCCCGGAGGAAAGCAGCTCCGGCTCGGCTGCCTGAAGAATGTCGTTCTCCACTCTGGACCTGAGGGTTTAGAAAGCCGGCGGAGCTGTCCAAGGGACACGGATTTTAGGAGCATCATACTGTCTTTAGCCAGGGCGGTTCCCATGGGGCAACACTCTAGAAGGGTTTTCCGTAGACTAGGGGAGCTCGTGAAATGCTACCCTCCTTAGAGTCAAACCTGTGTTTTCGGTTCATCCTGTGTAAGTCCTACTGCTCCTCGCCCAGGCAGCAAGCAGTGGCATAGAGCAGACAATATTAGAAGTGTCAGCACTATCAAAATGATCAAGAACTAATTGTTGAAGTACTTGCCAGGTGCCAGGCACTATGCTAAGTTTTCACATATTTATTCCCATTCTATAGATGAGGAAACTGAGTACAAGACAGAACTGAGATTCAATTCTCATCCATCCACCACCAGAGCCAGGTTCTTAACAATGGTGCAATTCTGCCTCATAAGAAGCTACTTTCTTACTTACCAAGGAGGAAGGGAAAATAATTAATACCTACTGGGCATATAGATGCTTAGGAACCTTTCTACGTTGTTTCATTTAATTCTTGAAGTCCTCCTGTGACATGCGCATTAACCCACCTTACAAGCAGGGAAGCTGGGACTCAAAGAAGTTAAGATAATCTGACTCTAATTCCAGGGTGGTAATGATATCCAGCCAAATCAAAAGTCATCAGAGGAAAGGTATCACGAGGAAGATTCTCTAGCAGGGGGTCCAGGTGAAAGGTCCTGAGATGGCCTTCAGGGCATTAATTCATTCCGATTACGCAGAACACCTGGGCGCATGTGGGCAGGGAGTATTTTCTAAGGAAAGCCTCCTAGCTCCGGTCAGACACTTGAAGGGAGTCCAAACCCCAAACAGATGAAGAGATAATGGTCCAGAAGATAGCTTATAATCCTTCTTGACTTCAAGCAGTCAGGTACAAATATTGTATCTGCATGAGATACTGTGAAAAATACTAACATTGATACTCATCCGTTTCTTCAAGGAGATCAGATCAGATCTTGTCCTTTCTTTGCTTAAGCCCCACTGCTGCTTTTCTATCCCACTGAGAATAAAATCGTCTTTTCGCTGTGACTCAACAAGAGCCCCCCTACCCCACCCAATTCCTCACACAGCTGGGTCCTTCCCCATCTTCAGGACCCAGAATGACAGACGGGTACTTCATGGAGACCCTCATTGCATTCCTGGGGTTGTAGTGCAGGCTAGGCCCCTCCTCCCTCTCATCACAGTCTGTGAGGCTTTCCTCTGCGGGCTTACTCACTCGCTGCCTCCCCAGCTAGAATGAAAGCTCACCAGGGCCGGGCTTGCTTGCTTTCTCACCATCCCTCAGACCTGGCGTGGTGTCTGGCACAGAGTTGGTGATCAGCAATGTGGAGGGATGAGCAGGCATGTCGCTGAACCCCCCGAGTCACAGTGTCCTCATCTGCAAAGTGAAGCCTGCGATGGTCAGTGGTTTCCAAATTCTGAGACCGGAGTGCCTCCCCAAAGCACCTCAGGACCCCCCATGGGGAAAAAGAGGTGCAGACAGTGATGTTGCTATCCTCCCGGCCCAGCACATCTATTCGTTTTAAATATTGCAACTTGCAACAGGATTTCATACGAATGCAAAGAGTTCAGTCTGAAGTCAAAGTTTTAAACTGGGAGCCCTGAGCCATATGAGGGAGGGAGCTGGTCACAGGAGGCCTGGTGGAGAGAGGACTTGGTCAGGACCTCGGGGTCAAGTTAGGAAAACCAGAACAGAAAGGCACGGAGTTCTGAACCATGGCACCGAACAGCAGCACCTGGAAGGCGCATTAAAAGAGCCAGAAGAATTCTGAGACGGCGGTCTCAAAGGACAGCCTCTCGGTCAGCAGCAGCAGCAGCACTGCCTAGGACTTATTAGAAATGCAAACTCTCAGGCTCCACCCCAGACCTCCTACATCAGAAACTGTGGGGAACCCAGAAATCCGTGTTTTAACAAGCCCACTGGATGATTCTATGCAAGCTCAAGTTCTAAGTGTATAAGGGTAAAGCAAGAAGGGTGGACTGTCTGCCCAAATCCAAGCAGCAGGCAGTCGTGACAGAATCCTGGGGGACAGCTTGTTTCATCTCAGTGGTTCTGAGCCCTGGCTGCACCTCAGAGTCACCAGGACAGCTTTTCAAACTCCTAGTGCCCACGCCACATGCAGAGCAAGACAACCAGAACCCTCAGGAATGGGGCAGAGACTCTGTATTTTTTTAAAAAAACCCTTGTGGTATTCTACCTCACCGACATGGTTGAAAAGCACGGTGTCTGTAGCTTCTTGCAGAATGGGTGGCAAGGGTAGCCAGCACCCAGCACACCTGGATGTTCCTCCTGATAGTGCGGCCAGTGGGGGTCCACCCAGCGGCTGCAGGGAGGTCGATGCGGGTGCTGCTCAGGAGGGGGAGTTAGTGCATTGCAAGGGGTTAAGTATGGTAAACGCACCTCCTAAGTAAGTGGGAGCGAGCGAGTGGGGGAGAGGGAGAGGGCAGAATGGAGGAGGTTTCAGTTATCTCTTGTTGCTAGAAATAGAATGTCTTGGATCAGTAGAATTAGATGAAAAGGCTTAATGACAGCTAGAAACTAAATACCAATGACATCTCAAGAGGAACGTTTATTAGAGTGGCGTTTGAGGGGACATTCTGCAGAAGCTGAGGAAGGCTCCTCCCTGTGTCACTAGTCAGGACTGTAAAGTCTGGAGTTGGACTGCTTGCGTTCAAGTCCTGCCTGTGTCACTTCATAGCTATGTGACCTCAGCCATGTGGTTCAACCTTTCTGGACTGGTCTCTTCATTTGTAACATGGTGTGGTAGGGGCGGGTGGTAATAATAATTTCTGTATCACAGGGGTTTTGCGCTGATTAAATGGGTTAATCTATGCAATGTGCTTACCGCAGTGGCCGGCACTCCATAATGGTTTGCTACGTTGTTTTTGTTTATAGAGTTGTGAGTAAAAGGAAACGTACTGAGTTAGCGGCTCAAGGACTTTGGCATTGAGAATGCTTCTTTTCTTCCCCCAGTTACAAGGCTGTGACCCTCGGAAATAAGCCACATGAACATGAGGCATGTAGTCTCCAGTGTCCTACTTGCACTGGCTTCTTAACAATGGCAGTGACTGTTGCTTCAACTGCTCTGCCACTGGCCACCATCAACGAGTGTCCGATCAACCCTAAAGGTGTGGGAAGAGCTCAGAGACTTCTAGCCAACAGAGTATCTGAGCCGACATCAGAGTCCTCTCTGCTCTCTGAACACAGAGGAATTCTGGATACAATAGAAATCAGAAGCTTCCACGACATTGTTTGGATCAACAACAAACATGAAGGGAGAGAGAATCCCAGCTGTCAGAAATGACAAGCCAGCTAAATCCAACAGCCCACGTGCTATCGGAACTGCATCCTCCCAGAGTCATCACACCAGTGCCTGCAAAGGAGCTGCGTCCATAGGAGGGATGCTGACACAGCCCAAAGCAGGGCGTTGTAAAGGGCTCCCCGTTCTTGGAAGGGGCACCAGAAAGCTCTACTCGTGGCACACAAGCGAGCTGACCGCCCCAGACCCTGGATAGTAAAAGATTCACTGGGAGAAATTGGCATAGCAAGGCTTTGCCGTTGAGCTTCTTCAATCTTGGCGCCCTGGGAGTCCCAAAGGAAAAAATCCCACTGAAGAAGATGAGCTTGCAGTTAAAAATTATAAAACCCGTAAAGAAACTGAGTCCCCCCCCCCAAGAAGTCAGAAGATGCGACTAATACAGGAATTGAAACACAGGAACTAGGAGACCTGTTTTAAGTCTCTTGGAGGTTTTTTGAGTAAAGGCAAGAAAACAGCGTCAACAGCAGCTACAGAGCATTAATCATAAGACGCAAAGCCTGTGTGAAAAAGACTTGCCGTGAGCACTAGGTGGCCTCCTGTTCCGTTCCTGCCTGCTGGTTTTAAGGGTGTGATGATTTGAGGGAGTGAAAAAGGGACACTTGTACGCATGCATCAGCTCGTACAGCCTTCCGGTGTCTCTGGAAAAGCCAAGTTGCCAATACGGATCGGAAACCTTCATTTATTTTTTTGCACACACTTTGGAGAAATCTACTTCTAGGGATTTATTCTAAAGAAATAATAAATGACGTGAGCAAAAGATTAGCTACGAGAATTTTTTTTCAGTGCTGGAAAAATGGAGACATCCTAAATGTCCAGCAGCGAGGGATTTGTACAATAAACGGGGACCTGTCCGGATGTCGGGGTTCTCGGCAGGCACTGAACTTGGATGCTGCAGAAGGGTGTTTAATGGCACAGAAAGATGTTCCTAGCGTTGGAAGTAAAAAGGCAGACCTTATTTTGGTAATTGCATGGACAATACAGTTCCATTTTTATAAACATAGGATAAATAATGTGGTTTAATATTTTATTGTAGAAGCTGAATTATGGAAAGTAAGTATCCTGCCGGAAACAAAGGTCGCAAACCGGATTATCATTGGGTGGAAGCACATCGTGCCGCTGGTGGGCAGGCACCACCGGCCCAGCGGAAAATCAAAGGTATCTTTAATGGGAAAGCACATGGAGACTTCCATGACAGTTACACGAAGCAGAAAATTGCACGGCCACCCACAGACAGATGGATGCTCCCAGCTTCCCCGAAGTTCTCCAGGAGCCCGACTCCCACCAGGGGGTCTGGCTGTGCGGGGCGAAGCTTCTCCCTGTGCATCACTCTCCAAGTTTCTCCTCTCAGCTGCCCCTCTGGACACTCTAACTATCTGCGTGGGTGAAATCGGGTCAAAGTCACCGGCACAAAAGGGCCTAGAGCATTCCTAAGAACTGAGTGCGAGACTGGATCAAGAGGTGGAGTCCCATCCAGGATCATCCGACAGAGCATTGTGGCCGTCTGAAGTCCAGTAGTGCAGACAGAAATACAGAGATCTTCTTCTGTCCCCCTTGGTGCTTGTCCACATTTCCCAAATACATTACTCTGCACTACTCCATAATATTACTCTGCATACATTGCTCCTCATTGGTCACAATAAGCTACAGGGTAACAAAACAGCTTACCTCAAGAACTTTTTTTTCCCCAAACCAGAATCCTGGTGCTATCTCCTGCCATCTAAGATGGGCAGCTCTGACGGCTGGGGCAGCAGGGGAAGAGCGCAGGCGCCTCAGGGCAGAAGAGACACGCACCACATCAGCTCCCACTTCATTGGCTAGAACGAGTCACATGGCAAAGCAGTGGACAGCATTCTTCACTTGTACCAGAAAGCCTACTGACCCACAGAGAGGGCACTGCTAATTCGGACCACCCGCTCTAATGAACACTACTTCCAACACGCTCACCAAGGTTGGGAGTGCTGTCCCCAACTGCGCCCATTTAAGGAGGACATCTGTGCACTGTCTCCACGGGAAACCCATTCATGTAAGGTCACGCATGGGCTTTTGTCAAATAAGTGGATGATTTCCAAGTCTTGGGAAGCTCTCAACAGTTCCTTCAGCAAGCCCCTCCCACAGGTGCCTAGCCCTCCCCTCTCTAAGGAGAGAGCGAATCCAGAGGACAGATTCCTGCACCGCCTCGGGCCCAGGTGGGGAAGCTCAAAGGCTCAAGGGAGTGAGTCATCAGGGCCCCAGGTGCTGTGGTCCACCCTTGTGCACTGTCACCCTCTGCATGGCCCCTAGGGTGGCTGCTCCTGCTGTGATATCTTGGCTCCCCAGCACTGTGTCCAAAGGCAGGAAGGAGGTTCTCATGGGGCAACAACTTTTATCAAAAAAGGACACCTTTTCCCAGAATCCCCCACCAGGCACACTTGCCTTCCACCTCACTGGCCAGGGTTTCACGTGTGCACACACATCAGTCACAGGCCCGTGGGAGTGGTGACATCACTGTGACTGCATTGAAATAACCAACATTCACCATTCTGGAGTAGGGAAAGGGGTCTTGAGGCACTTGAATGCCCACTACCTAGTCCCAGCTGGAGGTCTGTTAGCAAGAAAGAAGTGGTTATTTAATGAGAAATCAACGGCCTTCTACGAATGGAATGGGCAATGCTTGTTGTAGGTGAGGCTTCATCTACACACTCACTCAGTGAATGTTTCTTCAGTGACCACTCAGTGCCATGTGTCACGACAGGCACTATGGGATCAGAGAGGAACCAGACATAGCCCCTGCCCCCAATGGCTTTTCAGTCCAGTAGAACTGGTAATATACTCATTAAATGATCATGGCTGATGATGATGGATGCATAGATCGATGTCGAGGCTATATATGGAAACATGGAAGAAAACATGGAAGGGAGACTTAAAGGCAATCATGGAAGGCTTTTCAGAGGAGGTGACATTTAAGCTGGACCTTGAAGGATGAGGAGGAGTTCACCTGTTATACAATGTGGAGAGAGCAGTTCAGGGAAAAGCAGAAGTGAATAAATAAATGGTTGAATAAATGAATAAATGAAAGAACCAACGTGAGAAGATACTCTGAAGAAAAACATGCCTGGTGAGAGGGCAGTGTCAGCATTGTGCAGCCCTAGCCAACGAGCTCTAACCCACTGAGAGTGTCCAAAGGAGTCTGTGGGTTGGAGTGCTGGTTATTATAGGCACTACCGCCTGTGTAAGTTCGAAGTAACGGCAGGGAAGGAAAATGAAGTGCACCTGAGGACAGGGAGTCACCTCCAATGGAGGTGATAAGTCTGGACCCCCAGCAGACACAGACCTTTGCGGTGTGAAGTGTATTAGGAAGAGTCCAAATCACCTACAACGGAGCACTGCATCTCAAGGTGGTAGGACCTATGGACCTTCCCTCCTGTCTTGCCTCTTTCCAAAAAGTTCATTCTTTGGGGGCCAGTCCCCTCTCTGGCTATGGGGGACATTTGAGAGATTTAATGAAAGCAAATGGGAAGAGCTCGGGGACAGGTATGGCTGGTCCCCTTGGAGAGCATCCCGATCGCCATGTCTCCCTGGGGATGCACAGCCACAGTGGACTCACAGGGGGCTCCTCCAGCTGCAACATTTTGTCGTCTTCTTTTCCTGAAGAGTATAGTCAACTGTCTTTGAAAATTAAAATGCAGGCTCACCTGGAGGCCAAGGGATGGACAGTTTGACCTTAAGACCTTCCGTCTGCCTCGTACTGCAGGAGACACTCTGGCAGAGGGATGTGATATAATGAAGACTGTCTGCTTTGTTCCAGGTTCCCAATGTGGTGCTTCAAACACCCTTGGAGTTTCCTGAGTGACAGGACTGGCTTTGGTATTCATAATGAGCTCCCTTTGGGGTGGGCGGAGTAGCAGGGAGAGAAGACTGGATAGCATGAGGATGGGGCTTGCTTGTTGGGGAACCATGTGATTACAGGGTGGGACCCTTCCACCCCACACCCCACCTCTGGAGAGTGAAGGGGGGCGGGCAGTAGCCAAAGGTGGAGTTCAATCACATGGTTTACATTAAATCGGTCCCTGAAGCAATCGTGGCCAAATAATGAGACCTCAGTAACAGCCCTTGGACACTGAGGCTTGAGGGGAGCTTCCGGGTTGGTGAACACATCAGTGTTCTGGGGAGGGGACCCCCCACCGCAGATTTCACAGGGTGAGAGGGTGGAAGCACTGCACTGCCCCCCACCCTCCGTATCTTATGCATCCTTTTCATTTTGCTGCTCATGAGTAGCATCCACCCTTTATAATAAAACTGCAATTTCAAGTATACTGCTTCCATGCACTATATTTCAAGTAGAGAGTTCCATGAGTTGTTCTAGCAAAATACCCAATCTGACAGGGAGTCAAGGAACCCCCAGATTTGTAGTCAAGGCATGGGTGGCTAGGGGATACCCGGGACTTGGGGTGGGTGTCTGAAGTAGAAGCAGTCTTGTGGGACCGAGCCCCCTAACCTATGGGGTCTGTGCTGACCCAGGGTAGTTAGTGTCCGAATTGGATTGAACTGTAGGACATCCAGCTGGGGTTAGAGAAGCACTGGAAGTTAGTGACAAAGATGGCCGACATTAATTGAGCACGTATTATGTGCCATGTGCATATAACATATTTCATGTGCATTTTCTCAGAAAAGAACCTAACTCCCACCGTGCTCCCACCATTGATGGCTGCCTATATGCCTCTCTTGACATCATGGGTAGATGCCTCTCTCTCTCTATGGCTTTAAATTATATGACACATTCCTTAGAATAGCCTTCGACTGGCTGGGGATCCTACAACTTTTGTTTTAGATTTCCCTCCCCATGGACAGCCCTCTCACCAAGCAGTTACAGATCCGTAAACGCTCCAAGGATGCTCCTTAAAGGCAGCCCTCAGTAAATCAGAGTGCTTCTGAAACACAGGGGGATGTAACCACCCCTAATCTGGTTTGTGGATTTGGATGTGGCTTGCTGGCTTTGTTTAGCCTGCTTTGCATCCTGCTGCAAGCTGAGCATGCACAGTGTCATCCGTGAGTACACTGTTTCTGTTACATGTTGCTTTGTGCAATATCAGATGTGCTGCTGAATGAATGATATTTCCCCCAGGGTTCCAACTTACATGGCCAGGTGAGTATTGTCCTTCAAAATCCTCACCTTTGAGGATAAATGCTGTTTCCACCACGGTGCCTTGAGCACCTTGCATGCCTGGCAGCATTCCTCCTCCCTGTCCCTCCTCCCTGTCCCTCCCCCGGAGCCCGAGGCTTCTTCCAGGTTAGGAACTGGGCTCTTTGATTTTGTATCTACTATAGCATTGGACTGGACCCTACTCCTGCTACCCTCTCTTCCATGGGTCTCCCTGTTTTGTCTGATGGGCAAGAACAGAAACAGAGGGAAGAGGGTTGCAGGGGTTCAGGTGTGAGGGGAATGGGGTTTGGGGGAGGTGAACTGTTTTGGAGCCCACCGCTCATCAGATGTGTGGGATGTGGCAGTACAGAAAAAACAAGGTTACTTCTTATCATTTGTCACCAAAACTCTTAGTGAGCCTTCTGAGAGCCTGTCCTACTTGGTAATCAGAGTGATGTGTGATTGTTTTCCCGCCATCTACCGCCTAGACTCTGAGCTCCAAGATGCAGCGGGTGGCAGAGGGCCTAGGACCGGGAAGACTCGGTAAATATTTGTGGGATGGATTACTGAGACATCCCCTCCCCCTGAGAGAAGCCACACCCACACGCAGACTTGCTGTCTCTAGTGCCCCTAATTTGGCCCTCAAGTTTGGAAGACGGAGGCGCCCACAGTCCCCCTCAGCCCCTGTTCTGAGCAGTCTAGGCCCGGAAACACAGCACCTCAGACTCTTGCAAGACATCGTGGCCCAATGCAGAACTGCACGGAGATTCAGCAACGGTCTCACCCAGGGGTCTTCCAGCTTCGGCGGGCATGGGCACTTTCGGGAACCGGATGGAGGCCATAGCGCCTCTCTCCCCTTCCCCAGTGCACATAAGAGCAGAATTTTGCGAGTATTGTAATCCTCCCCCCATCCACCACCCACAGTTTTACTTTCCGGGGTTTCCGTTACCTACGGTCAACCACAGTTCAAACATATTAAGTGGAAAATCCCAGAAGGAAACAATGTATACATTTTAAACTGTACATCATCCTGAGTATCAAAGTGGAACCGCACGCCGTGTTGCTCCGTCTCCCCTGGGCCATGGACCGACCCTTTGTCGAGCGGCTCCACACTGTACACGCCCCCTGCCTGTTCGTCCCCTGGCAGCTGTCTGGGCGAGCAGGCGGGCTGTCTCGGTATGGCCGTGCTCGTGTTCAGCCAACCCTTGTTCTATTCCACACTGGCCCCAAAGACATTCTCGTCACTCTGATTACAGTACCTTGTTACTATTTTCTATTTTATGATTAGTTTTTATTGTTACTCTTACTGTGCCTAACCTATAAATTAAACTTTATCACACGTGTATACGGAGAGGAAAAAGCAGCGTATACATTGGGTTCAGTACTATCCACAGTTTCAGGGATCTAGTGGGGGTCTTGGAATGTATCCCCCTCGGGTAAGGGGGCACTGCCGCATTTCAGAGACCTCACTGACCCCACATCCGAGGCTTCAGTTTTACAAATGTGCCCAGGAAGAAGAACTGACTTTCCCAAGGTCACACAACTGGACAGAAAGAAGGGGAAAGAAATCCTTCTTCCGACTGTGGGTAGTTGGGATGTTCTCATTTCTCCAGATCTTATTCCGGGCAGAGACAGCCAGCTCATTCAGCCAGAGCCGGACTTTTCCACTTAAAATTCTTTGTGTGGAAACCCATCTTTAGATATCTCTCTTGAACCCACATCTCCCCGGGCGAGATTTCAGGCTTTGAGGACAGAAGAGCCGCACACTGATGTGTGAGCTGGGAAAATGTAAGGAGAGTGCTTCTCTCATTAGTTGGGGGAAGTATTTTTTTTCTCTTTTTCACTCTTTTTTTTACTACTTTCTCCAGGGTTTTCTGACTCAGAGGTGAGCCAGAACTCAGTTCTGCTCCATAGCATTAGTTAACAACCTTTGACAGGGCTGAGTTCTCAGTGGGAATCAGAACCCTGGCAAAACACTGAATTATTCACACCAAAACAAGTCACACTTGCTGACGGAGCAAATAGAATTTTGTGTGTCAAAGAACGATTCATTTAACTGAGCACTTCAGTAAAGCAAGCACCAGTGGGGTCTAATTTATTGGTGCTGCTTGGCATCTGCCTCCCCAAGGTCATGGGGGCTCCTCGGCCACTGTCGATCTGATAATGCAGAGAGAGTGGGCCCGTTTCTAGCTGTGACTGAGACACGCATCTCATGAGGGCCTGCCCCATGCTCTGTCCTTCGTCCGTGCTGTCAGCATTTAGTGCTCGGAGCCTGCCAGGCCCAAAGCCTGTGGAAGGCAGAAAGACAAGACTGGTCACTCTTCGGATGAGTGCTCCTCCTTCCAATAGAGCTGCCTTTATTAGGAATCGCTGGGTTGCAAGGAACTGGCACCTTCTTAGATTGACTCGGGTAAAAGGAGGCTGACTGAGTGGCTAAAGGAGAATCTCGTGGATCTCAACGGTGAGAAAAGCCACCATACCTTTTGAGAATCAGAAGTCATCAGATCATTGTTTTCCATCCTTCCCTCTCTTTCTCCGTGTGGAGCCATATGAGAGAATGAACAAAGAAATGAATGAATGGAGTGAACTGACATACAATGAGTTCTGTCTGCAAAAAGTCCAGCCATTGGTAATAGGACGAGAATGGTTTGTGTGACATCGATGGAACCTGGCAGTCAAGGAGAGTGGACTGGAACGCACATGTGTGTGAACAATGACGACTTCACTGTACTAGTCAGTGGGGGCTGTAGACACCGGTGAATGAGCATGCGCACTGTGTGGCCATTGCATTCAAAATGACTGATTTGTTGGAGTAGAGCAACAAATCTGCATCACATTTTGCATTAAGCTTGAACACTCATTCCTCTGCAGAAACTGTTTGGAGGATTCAGAGGCTTTCACGGATGAGGCGCTGCATTCAGTGCCAATAAGAGTGTGGCACAGACGCTTCAAAGACGGTTGAGCACCTGCTGGAAGTGATCCCCGTTCTGGAAGGCCTGCAGCAAGCAGAACCCCTGAGAATGTTGCACATGTACGGGCTGCAACCAACAAAGACCAGTGGCCGACAGTGTCAGGACTAGAAGCTGGTTTGGGCATTCCAGTAACTACTGTGTCTGAGACTTTGATGCAGGATCTTGCCACAAAACATGTCATGGCAAAATCCATTCCACCGCTTCTGTTACCAGAGCAGAAGGAACTTCGTGCTGCAGTTGCTAATGACTGGATTCAAACCGCTACCAATGAACCAGATTTCCTCAAGAAAGTCATAACACCAGGAGAACTGTGTGAGGTCCCAAGGTGCCTACTTTGAAGGGGACTGAGGCATCATTGTCCTATGTACAATGTTTCTTGTATCTTCAATAAATGTCTCTACTGGTCATGGCTGGACACTTTCTGGACAGGTCTCATCTAGGACACATGTAGCAGCACAGCAGCTGTGGCAGGTAGCCCCAAACCTTCTGCGTTACTGTGGCCTCTGGCAGCCCAGGTGGGGCCTAACTTCCGTTGCTGGGAGAGGCCCAAAGACATGTTGCTGTCCGTGGTCCTAAACAAGCATTGAGCCCTTTTGGGTTTTTTTTTTTTATAACAATTTTCCCCCCCAGCACATGGAAACCCTGGTGATGTCATCCAAACTGTTCCAGGATGTCTTATTCTGATTTTGAAAGAGGTGTGAGGGAAGAGAGTAAAAACACAGAAAGAGCGAGAGAAAAAGACAGGCCCTGAGAGGCAGGCAAGCAGGGCCATGCCCCCTGGAGGTGACAGGAGCTAAGCATGTTGGGTAGGTCAGACCAAGGCACTCATGGACTGTTCAGTTGTTATGGTTGTTTTGTCTTCTATATTGATGAGCAATGTGATACACTTAAAAAAATTTTTTTTGAGATTTTATTTACTTATTTTGTAGAGAGGGGGGAGGGAGATAGAAAGAGAGGGAGAGAGAAATGTCAATGAGTGGTTGCCTCTCGCACGCCCCCTACTGGGGACCTGGCACAAAACCCAGGCATGTACCCTGACTGGGAATTGAACTGGCAACCCTATGATTCTCAGGCCAGCACTCAACCACTGAGCCACACCAACTAGGGACAATTTGATATTCTTTTCACACCTGGAGGACAAATAGGACCACCAACCCGAATCCATTCTGACCCCATACTTAGAAGGGTCAGGGAGCTCACCAATTTGTCATATCATCTAATCCCGCCGGTGTAAGAACCCTGGTTTTGGAAAACATTTCCTGTGTCAGACTCAGTCTGCTCTCTTGTTACCATCCCTCTCCACTCCCACTTTTGCCGCCTCTTGTACATGACAGCCCTTCAGACCATTCAAGGCCACGCTCACCTCTCCCAGGTCACCCCTCCTCGGGCAGCACACTCAGCCACCCTGTCCCTGATCCCGCTGCGTCAGCACATCGGACAGAGCATCGCAGGCTGAGTGAGGGGAGGGGAGTCGGGGTCAACGGCAGCATCCGGAAGGTCAGTCCCGAGCAGTCCCAAGTCCTGCCCAGTTAAAGTCTTCAAGCAGGTGCCCTGAGGAGGCCCGGGGGTCCGATAACCCTTGAACCTGCTCTCCTCCCAGCGCAGTTTGCGCATGCGCGTGCACGCAGCGCCTGAGTGTCCGGAGGGGTGCTCGTGTCGGCTTGTCTGCAGGCAGGAGGCTCCTCCCATTGTCGCTGGGAACTGCAGCCCAATTTACAAAGAATAAGCTGAAAATGTTTGAAATCCGGTGTGTGGATCTCACTTCACCAGCCTCCCTACTGTCACCAGGATCGCATGGTCCAGGCCAGCCCCTCCGGGGTCTGAGAAGGGTGGTATTCAGTTGCACAATTGCTATTGTAGAATACAAGCTCTGGCCATTGACATATCCAGGGTGAGGCCTTGCCTTTCCCGATGCACTGTAGTAAGCCTTGGAGAGCATTTCCCCACCTGTCAGCAGCCCCCTCCCCTGAGAACCGCAGCTGTGTGTTGGTTCTGTTATTCTGAGCCACGCCCCTCCGTCTGCCACCGGTGATTGGACCAGGCACGTACACCTGATGTCAGATGAGCCAATAAGACGACCCTTCCCAGACATTTGCAGTTAGGATTGAGAGCGCTGGCCAGTCGGCGCGGTGGGTTGGCAGTGGTGTAAGCTGGGCAGTCAAAGCTGCAGGGGAGAGAATGGTGTTGACACACTGATTTAGATCAACTCACATTCTTTATATAGACAGGAAATGCCTAGAAAAAATTTGCCCTGGGACCCACAGCCCCTAATGACAGCTCAGCCCTGCAGGTGCTGGCAGCCTTCCATTTCCTCCTTCCAGTCCTTTGGAGGCCCTGGGCTCTGTGAGAGAGGCAGCAGCCCCGAGTAAATTAAGCTGTTTGTTCCAGCCACCTGGGAAAACCGTTTTCTAGTCCTGGAAGCCCAGTGTTCTCTTGACTGACAGAGCACCATCTCGCCGGTGTCCCCGATCTGTGGTTCCGTCACAGCAGGCGGTCTTTCATCCACACAGTGAAGGTGGGCTGAGTTGCTGCTGCGAGGCAGGCACTGATGATAGAAGGGGTCCTGACCGGCAGGCCCCGCTCTGGTGATGGAGACTGAAACCTATTGAAGCCAGATCATTGCACTAAAATAGTCCCTTGGATTAAGGACCAAATTCGATATACAGACAAGGCTCTTAGAGGGGGATGGAGAGACAATGGGTTCTAACCAGCAGATCAGGAAAGACTTTGCAGAAAAGAGGGCGTTCGGGTTGGGGTGTGATGGGCGCACGAGAGTTTTCTAGGTGCTAAAGGGTGAGAATGAGATTCCGGATGTATTTGTCGAGGCACACAGGTATAAGAATGCAAGGACCGTTTGAAGAACAGGCAGTCCCATGGGGCGAGGCTGTAGGATTCACACCACTAAGTTAACCAACAAACAGGAATGAACCCCTGCAAAGAACCAGGTACCAAGGTTATAGGAATGAATAGACCAGGCCTGACCCCTAACCCCCTGGAGCCCGGGCCGCCAGAGGGAGGAACTCAGGAGACGCCGTTCCCTAGATCCTCCCGTGGAGACGCTCCCACGACACCCTGCACTTCCTGGGCTGACCCTCACCACCCTCCTAGCCGTTGCCTGTTGACGTGCCACACTCTCTAGCAAGACTGTGAGTTCCCCAAGAGCAGAATAATGCGCTGTTTCCCTCCCCTGCATCCCCTATGCCATGCCAGCTGCTGATACACAGTGGCCACTCCACGGATACGCAATGAAAGAATAAATGGATGGAAAGCTGATAGGGCCAGTTCATGACTGGCCTGCCCTGCCTCCTAAGCCTCGTGGGAGGGAACTATTACAATGGCTCATATTCATTGCAACAAGGCAGGGCTTCTTTTCTAAAGCAGCAATAATTGCATTACCCTAACGCGGGATCAAATTAAACACAGCGTCTAACGTGAGCTATTAAAACTGCTTTACTTCTCCCGCTGGCACTGACAAGGCGGCTCTCCTCCTGAGCCCTTCACTTCCTTCCCTCGCCTCTCCTTATCGGGAACGTCAAGGCCGTTGGCATTTAGAAGGCACATTACGTTGGCTCCTTTATTGTCAGACACTGCAGAAGAAGTGATCTGACCTTTCATTAGGAATAGAGAGCTCCGAGCTTCCCCTCCATGGCGGCGATGTCTGGGATTTCTTATCTCCGTGGCAGGAGACCTTCTCTGTGGTCTGGTGGGAGTGCAGCTGGGAGAGAGATGCGGCCTGTCTGGTATCACTCCCCCCAGAGACAATGCTGAGGGGGAGGCTGATTAACGGCGCAGAACAGCCCTGCCAGAGCAACTGTGGGGAGGAGATGGGGCAGCAAGGGGCAGAGCACTAGCCTCCAGAGTCGCAGTGAACTCCACTGACATTTTATTTCTTTGACATCTGCACAGAGAATCCCAGGCTGTGGTCCTGTGGGGGAGGGTGGGGGTGAAAAGGAGAGGGTGGCCTCCATCAAAAAACTAAAATGGAAAAAATCGTCTGACCCAGCAGCCAAAAGCGTCAAAGCAAATTCCCTCAAGGGAAAGGGCAGGTCTCAGCAAGTCTCTCACTGGGCTTAGAAAGATAATCGGTCTATTGCCGTCATCCATGCCCATGCCCTTGGCAATAAGACTTTCCTGCTGCCCCCCCAGGGGGTGGAGCCTGTTCCCCGCTCCAGGAGCCAGCACTGGGCCCCCTGACTCGCTGTGGCCAACAGAACACAGCAAAAGTGATACTATGGCTATTCTAAGCCCCAAAAGGCTATACCCCCTCCATGCCTGCTCTCTGGGGAACCTTCCTGGCAGCCCCGTGAACAGCCTGGGCTAGCCTATGGGAGGATGAGAGACCGGAGTCCTTCCAGAACATTTATCCGAGCAGAGGCCTCACACCTATGAGAGTCCAGCCGGGATCAGTAAAGCCACCCACCTGTAGTTGAACACAGAAGCAAGCCCATGTCCAGCTAAGATCAGAACACCACCCAGCAGAGCCCAGCCTCAACTGCCAACGGCAGGATTCGAAGCCAGCTAAATGGTTGCTATTTTAAGCCACTGGATTTTTAGGGCATTTTGCTAAACAGCAATGGCTAACTGATACACCCTTACTCTTGTTCAAGCACTCACAGGGGACATGGAGATTAGCACTTAGATGAGAAACTACGAGAACTCCAAGATGGAGTTAAATTCCCATTAGGGCAGGAACCATACTTTTTTGATTCAGCCCCTTGGGCACAGCAAACAACACAGCAGATGATGAATAATCCGTATTATACTGAGTTGGAAGTTTGTGCAGAAAATTGGGCATCTTCAAAATAACACCCTCTTGAGAATTTGCCCAGCTTGTCTCCCGGAGAAACTGTCACCCTGATTCAAGCCTCAGTAAGAATGGCTGGCAAGGTCAATGGAACTACTTGAATTTAATTTATAAAGGGTACGGCCTGGCTAAGAAGATACAGCTAACAGGTCAACATGGCTACGACACACACTCGCTGCCCCACAAAACTGCTCCCCCTGTCACCTGCCGGTTACCAGTGCCCTCGACATCCCACCCCCTCCTCTCCATTCAGCCTCCTCCATGTCCTGCTGCTAATGCCTCTTAAATACAGGGTCCGGCACAAATAACGCCCCTTTTATTACAAGATCATAAGCATGTCATTCTGTAACATGACAATAGCACACTCAAGCACACCACGTGACATTTTAGGTGAACTGTTCACATTAAAACTATAAATTATCACATTCGTATTATGACCCTACCAACCACACTCGAGCAGGCGTCACTTCTGCCGTACCCTGTATCTCTCGACCTCTTCACTTCTCTTCTCCGCCTGAGTTTCAACTTACGTGAGCACATCAGCTATTCTCTGAACGAGTCTCCTAGCATCTAACCGTTCTTCTAGAAAGAGAGGGAAGAACCAGGACCCATTTCCAGGTACACGATCTTCTGGGAAGTGGGCCGGAAGCACAGGTGAGCAGCAATCCTGTCTGTATCAGGCACAAGCATAGGGCAAATCCATGGACTGGTGGTTCTCCTTAGACTTCGGGTGTCAAAGGTGAGACTCGCTAAGAACCCGTAAGTGTTGATGTTTATCAGGGGTTTGTACTGGGCACTGTGCTAAGAGCTTCTCGAGTCCTATCTCACTCATCTCAGCTATGGGATAAAGTAGGTTCTAACACCATCCCTCCCCTCATTTTCAAATGAGACTTCAGAAGCACAGAGAGGTTAAGCAACTGGCCCAAGGTCACTCAGCCAGTGGGTTAGGTTAAGTAAAATCATTTTGCTTGAGTGTAGGCTGTGGTCATTACCTGATCCCCAGCTACGAAGTGTAGGGTATGGGCAATCCAGTATGATGGAAACATCCTAATGCATTTTGCTGACTTGCAGATACAGATCAAGGCAGAGCTGCACGTTTAGATAGTAGGCCTCGCCCACAGAAGAGCACACGGGGTCCCAGTCAAGAGACAGTTGTTTTTCTTCCCGAGATCCCGATCTTCAGTGCACACTTCTGCCCGAGAACTGAGCGTTCCGTTTCCTGCCACCAGGCTCCCGAGAGGGAAGTGAAACTTACACACGCGTTTACTTGGCCGATTAGCACGGATCTTTCTATTGTTCCTACATGTAAGACGAGTGTTATTTTCCCTCCTAGTAACGACTAGCCTCCACTCTAAACCAGCCACTTTCCCTGCAGTCCTACAAACTTCGCTACCTCTTGGGCCCACATCCACGTGGCTTCCCTTGCCTGAAAGCCACCGCCACCAAAAGCTGTCATTTCAGGTGAAGTTCATGACCCGCCTCCTTCTGCCTTGCCGCATCTGCGTGTTCTAAGAAACGTTACGTGGGGCTCAGTGTGCTCCCCAGTCCGCCTTGTACTGATGGAGACCTCTGCCCCACACACGTGTTTTCGTTTGCTCTGCAGGGTTTGGTGCACAGATTTATTTATTTATTTTTTAATATTTGAATTTGCTCTGACTGGTGTGGCTCAGCTGGCTGGGCATTATCTCACAAAGTGAAAGGTTGTGGGTTCGACTCCCAGTCTGGGCACAAGCCTAAGTTGCGGGCCCGGTCCCTGGAAGAGGCACGAATGAAAGGCAACCGGTTTTTATTTCTCTCACACATCGATGTTTCTTTCCCTCTCTTTCTCCCTTCCCTCCCACCTCTCTAAAAATAAATAAATAAAGTCTTTATAAGTATATAAATTTTTTTAACTAGTTGCCAACTTTCAAAAATCATGAAATTTCATGTCAAGATCCATCCTTCTGATTTTTCTTGAGGCCACAAGACCTGATAACTCTTAGCCATATTCTTTCATGGCTACGAATATTTAGAGCTGAGTGGCTGCTTCCGTAGATGGGGTACAGTAGATGCTGGTGCGCCACATGCACCCCGACACTCCTGCACCACCTACCACTTCTGGCCGACCGACTTCCCACTCATCTGGTTCGTTGTCCCAAACCTCCCTCTGTCTACCCAGCCTGCTCTGTCTCACTGCAGAACGGGGAGTGCTAGGGAATGAACACCTGCTTACCTCCTCCCGGGAGCAGCTGTCAATCTATGACTGCAAGAAGTCACCGAGTCTTCCTCATGCAGGGGTGTCCAACCCATGGCCCACGGGCCGCATGCAGCCCAGGATGGCTATGGATGCAGCCCAACACAAAATCATAAATTTACTTGAAAACTTTTTTTTTTTTGCTTATCAGTTTTCATTAGCATTTGTGTATTTAATGTGTGGCCCAAGACAACTCTTCTTCTTCCAGTGTGGCCCGGAGACACCAAAAGGTGGGACACCGCTGAAGAGGTCTCCAAGTACTGGTATCCTGGTTGTCTGTTATCTAGTGGTGCACAATAATCACCCCGAATGCAGTGGTTTAGGATTCTGTATCTTCCATTGTCCTATAGGCCACCTGGGTGGTTCCTATGCTCCACCTGCATGGGGTCAGCTGGTCCCTGGGTGGTTGCATTCACATGCTGGCTCATTTCAGCTTAACCAGCCAAGATGGCCAAAGTTAGTCCGAGCAGGGAGTTGGTGCCAGGAGTCTGCTGGCACTGCTGCTGGGGCTGTATCCATCTAACATTGAGCATTCCAAGAGACCCAGCGGAAACTGCAGGTTTTTCATACCCTGGCCTCTGAAACCACGCAGCATCCCTTTTGCCTCATGCTATTGGTCAAGCGAGTCACAGAGCCAGTCCAGACTCACGGGGAAGAGAACTGGACTCCGCTTCTCCCTGGAGGGGTGATGAAGAGCTTGCAGCCATCGTCGACCTACCACCTGGTCTAACTGAACAAATAAGCACTGGCTGACATTTCATTACTGACATCATTTATTCATTCCTTTAATTCAACATTTATTGAACACTGAAGAAACGGCATGAATCAAGCATGGTATCTGCCTGGAGAAACTCATTTGGTAGAGCCATCCGTGACAGTAACAGATTGAAATCCACCTCCACGTGCATCGTGACTCTTACGTGGCTATGCTTTAGAATCATCTGGACCTTGTCACAAAACCTGAACACCTGACTAGAGCTGTGTGCCTCAGGAGTCCAGGAGCCCTCGGGATGTGGTACCGCCCTGCCCAGCAGTGGCTCTCCATGGTACCAGGCACCAAACTGCCCTGGGTACTTGCTAGAATTCAGATTCTTGGGCCCCCTTTCCTAACATACTTGGATTCATAGCTCTAGGGTGAGGCAGAGAATCTACACTTTTATGAAAGATTTCAGGTGATTCAGCATGACTAGTTTATACACACCATCTCGCTATGTTTTCCAAACATCACATTTTAAAGGGAGTGAGTTTGTGGAGAAAGTGTGTGTGTGTGCATAATTTATATAAACACCTGTGATCGGCTGCATTTAATTGGACCACAGCTGGTGTTGATGGCACACATTTAATGTGTCTCTTCAATAGCCACTCCCCTGGCAGCACTTTTATAACTGAAAAATCAACACTGAGCCCAACTTGGGATGTTGATTTTAAGGTTTATTTAAAGGCACACAACAGCTGGAGCTGTTCATTCTTGAGTAAGTGATTCTACATATGGACTTAGGAGTTCAGGTGCAGCATGATAAAGGAGAATTTCTACCATGATCGGACAGCTGTCACTTGCTTTAAAAAACTGTGAGTTGCTTGCTCTCAAAGTCAGCTGGGGAATATTATGTCACTAGCCTAGTCTGGCAGAAGGTTCTCTACCCTGAAACCAGTCGTCAGGGCTGCTGCCAGCTTCGATGGGTCTCTGTATGTGAATTGGGAAAAGGTGCCTCCCTTCCCAGGTAGAAACAGATTTTCCAGCTTAGTGAAGGCACGAAGGCTGAAGAGTAAAGGGAGGAGGCTTCTTAAACCAAAAAACACTACTGGGGTGTTCTCTCTAAAAAGAAAGGGAAGGGACGCTGAGTGTGTTCGCTGCCATTGGAGACGCAGTCTCAGCGAGCGGACTTTGTATATGATCCGCTTCCCTCTCGGCCAGGTGTTCCCTGCTCAATACACAACCCACATGACTACGCATGACTGCCGTGGACGAGGTAACAGAAGTCCATTCCAGAACCCAAGAGTGGGAAGAGCTGCGAACATCCAATTGGAGGCTCTGAGTGTTGGTGGGAAATAAAAAACACAGAAGCAGTACTCTGCTGAGCCACATGGGGAAGACTTCTTTCAGTGAGGCCTATCACGGTGAGAGAGACCCGTGACAGATGGCATTTACCCCTGAGTGGCCACGTGAGTTTCCCCCTAAGGCCACAGTGAATCCCTTGAGCTCCACCTGAGAAGATGCTCTCCGTCAGAAACAGCCCCTGGAGGTCCGTGTCCATCAGGAGAAGACACACTCAGGATCCCTTTGCCATCTGGGGCCGTGACACCCCAGCTGTCCTTTTAGAACTGCCTCGCTTCTGCTCCCGTCTTTATGATTTGGGTACCGATGACCCACAGCGGCTCCAGAGATGAACAAATGACCCAGGCTTCATGGGTCAAGATAAATCTCGAGGGAGCAACTAGGCTTTGAATCTCACAGCTGAAGTCATCTGAAGGGACATCACCATGTGAAGCGTGGCCACTGACATGAAATCCCAACCCCACCAACAACCGGCTGGGTCACCGTGAGTGTCTTAGCCCTCCTGGGGCAGACAGACCCTGAGACGGCCCCTCAGTCCCCACCTCCTGGTACCCATGACCTGTGTCACCCTTTCCCCTTGAGTGCAGGCAGAACCTGCCAATGGCTTCTAACCAATAAATATAACCACGATGGGAGAGTGATGTCACTTCTGTGACAATGTTGCATAAGACTGTAACCTATCTTGCTTGAAAACTCTCTCTCCTCAGCTTGGAAGAAGGAAATGCTGGGAAGGCCATGAGCAAAGGAACGGAGGGTGGTCTCTGGCCAACAGGCAGCAGGAAACTGAGACCCTCAGCTCCACAGCCTGCTGGCCGAGGGCTGCTGCCAACAACCCTCCCCAGCTGCCCAGCTGGCTAAGCAGAACCAGCTCCCTCCCTGGCTGAGACTCAGATGAGACCACGGCCTTGGCCAACATTTGATTACAGCCTGGGGAGACCCTGAGCAGAGAACCGTGTTAAGCTGTGTCTGGACTATTGACTAACAGAAACGGTGAGATAATTAATGCAGTTTCTGTAAGCTGCTAAGTGCATGGTCGTCTGTCCTGCAGCAACAGACAGCTAACCCTCTAAGAAAGAACAGAAATGCAGTCCTGTGGGTGACAGTAGGCCTTCAACGTGATGTCAAGCATCCTGCTGATTGTCCTGCGGCTTCAGCTGAGATATTGTGGGGAAACGCCTGGACCACACAGGCCCTCAATACATTCCACTTCCCTCCCTCCCTTCGGTCAGACTGCAGGCAACAGCTGGCAACCCCAGAGTGGCGTATATAGATACGGGAGCGTTCACCCTGAACCCAGGGCTGGGGTCACACCGGGAAAATGCCAGCAGAAGCTAAAAAGCCAAGCTTCCTTAGGGAACAGGAAATTCGTTTTATATCCTACAAGAAGCTATACACATGGCAAAAACTGTTTCCTAATTTTCCCATGTAAACCAGCTGGGAATTTTCCCTTCACATAAATTGGGTTTTGAGTTACATGTCAATAAATACCTCCAGAAACCTTATCAACTGCAAGTCCATCCATCTCAGCAGGGACAGCAGATACAGCCTTAGAGGAACCTCCCGGGCTCCTTGTTCACCAGCCCCACATGTTGTTCGGGACATGGAAAGGGGAGTGGGAGGTGGGAGAAATGGAGTCACCCACCGAGGCTTTGCAGGGTCAGGCTGAGGTCCCGATCGCCCAGAAAAAGCTGAGCGAGCGGTGCTTTGCAGACCTGCACGAAGGTGTGGCCTGGCTGGGGTGGGCCAGGAGTGGCCACTTGAGAACAGGGAGCTGGGAGCTGGGGAGGGGCGAGGTTATGACCAGCACTGAACGCCAGGACACGGGGTTTGGCTTCAGAAGCAAGAGAACAGCACATCAGACCTGAGTCTCTGAAACTGCATTTTAGCTGCAATGTGGAGAACACAATGGAGAGGCCAGACCAGAGGCAGGGAGGCCCGGGTGGGACACCCCTGCTCTCCTTGTGTGGGCAACCAAGGTGCCCCGATGGTGGTGGCGGTGGGAATGGAGAGAAGGGGGGAGTGTGAGAGCTTTGGGGGAGTCGTGCTGACAAGATGGCGACCTGTTGGACCGGCCAGAGAGGGCTGCTAGGATGATGCTGATTTCCGACTCCAGCGAGAGATGCCGGCGGCATGTGGAACTGGACTTGTGGAAGGGGGTAGCATAGCCAGTGGGCAAGCGTATCCTATCTCAGGATAGTCCTCAAATTTCACTAGAGAGAAAAAATTCTCAAGCCAGGGGGCACAGCCTGCAGCTGGGAGAAAATTGCCCTGAATTGGCTGCTTGATGCATTACACCGTGTAAGACACCCGCACAGCCACTTCTCAGAAGGTCCTCTCAGGGACATTACGACCCAGCTACAAGTGAGTCACACCATTCCCTTAAAACCTGATAAGCTTCCTTCCCTATAAGCCATGATTTCCTGGATTTTCTGACGGAAGGGATTCAATGAATCTGGTTCAACGTTTTATGGACCTGAGGAGGTATTTTGCTGATGGGTACCATTGACAAATATGTGCCGTGTGCTGGGGGCTCGTCGGTCCGTCTTCACTGTCCTCCCTTCATCGAGGCCTGTACTGAGTATCAAAAGATGCCCATCATTCTGCCCTTCAGTCCACCCAGCACACAGCCAAGTGTCCCACATTCTAAGCTCAGAGGGTCGTTGTGAGGACTCGATGCCATGCTGGGTGTAGAGGATCTAGCAGGGTTCTGGGTACCAAGGAAGGGCTCCAATTCCCCCATTATCGGCACCAGTGCCATGGATGTCACTAATGTAATCACTGTTATTATAAGTATAGGGCGCGGCTGATCTTGCCCCTCCCCTGCTCCAAAGCCTCCCATGGCTCCCGACTGCGCAGAGAAGAGAGTCCACGCTCAGCCAGGCCATCGGCCCACGACCTCACCCTCCCTGTGCGGGTCTGGTCGCTTCAGCTCACTCATACACGCCCTGTGTCTTAACCACACAACCATGGGTCTCTGCGGCACTTTGCCAAAAAATAGGGAAGGGAATTACAGATGAATTAGACGTTCTCTGCCTTCAGGGAACAAATGCTCTGTTTGTAGATTAAGACACCCCTAGTGAGAGTCAAGAGAGTTAAAGGCTGGGCAAGGGACAACTTTATAACTAATCAGGGATTCGAGTCCTGACCCAGATGGTCCCTGGTAAGCAGGAGAGAAGTCTGTAGAAGAATCTCCTTTCCTAGGCCCAGGGCAGGAAACTCTGCTGGGCATTTTACATAATCCTCATTCGGTTTGGGGGCTAGGCACTGTCATAGGCAATTGGCATGTATTATCTCATTTAATGAATCACAGCTCGATGAGGTGTGCGTTTCTTGTCCTTATTTTACAGAAGATAAACCCAAAGCTCAGGGAAATGAAGCAACTTGCCTAAAGTTACCCAGTGAATCCATGGCAATGCCAACCCAAGTCCAGACGTTTTTCACTGCAAATCTCGTAATACTTTCAGGGCCACCGGAATGGCGTTCAGGTTCAGACTGTCACTGAAAGTCATCACAGGACATGCACAACGGGCTCACCAGGCATGAGCTGTCTTCCGCTTTAAGGACGGACACAGAGTCGGGAGCAGGGCAGCAGATTGGGCTAACTGTATCATGAAGGCCTCGGACATCCCAAGGCCACATCCAACATCCCCATCACCATTTTGGTCTTTCTTTTTTTTTTTATCTTAAGGGAAGCTTTAGCCTACTGTTCACACCAATTCAGTTTCAAAATGAGTTGAGGTCTAGAGAGAGAAGAAAGAACATGAAACCTAAGATGACAGACAGACAGACAGACAGACAGGTGGGAGGATGAGCACTGGTCTTTTCCAGCGTGGAATGAAGTCGTCCCAGATTCCGGTCAGTTCACTGTTTTCTTTAGTCCTCTGCTCAGTGGTTTTCTCCAGCGAGTGCCCCTGCCCCTGCCCCTGCCCCAGGCTCGCCTGGAAGGCCAAGGCCTCCCTGGATTCTTGGGTGGGCCTGGGCCATCTCCTCGTTGTCCCGCTTAAGTGTCTCTTCTGCGTGGACCGCCAGCGTCTGCTATCTCTGGCCTTCCTTCTCAGTTTTTACTGTGTAATCCTCAACGCACTTTTCCACTGATGCTTCATGGTGCAGTAGCTTTTGACCACCTCCTCTGTGTCCCGAACTGCTTTTAGTGGTTAGAGAAAGGCTTTTCCATGGAGTTCGTGGCTACAGGAAGTTGATGTTTTTATTTTACTTTCTGGATTCCGCCTTTGGCGAGTTCCTTCTGTTGTGGAGCCTGCCCCACCACCAGGGGGCGCTCGATCCCCGCAAGCCCGTCAGCGATCTGGCCCACCCGCAGGTTCTTTGCACACCTGCCCTTCAGCAACGGGTTCGGTTCTCCTTCGGTGCTGCTTCCACCGGCCCGTGCAGACCGCTCTGGCTGTACTGCAGCATGCCTGCGACGGGAGCCCCGGCCCAGGGCACACGGGGCAGGCCATCCCCAGGAACCCAGGAGCACCCGGGAAGTCGGGGGTCACCAGCAGCTTCTCAGGCGGACTTCTGGCGGGGACGCGTGGGCACGTGGCGCACTGCTGGTCTCGCCCTGCTCCGCTCTCTGCCAGCTGTCCTTCCAGGAGCGGGTGCACCTCCAGTCTCAGGACTGTTTCTTCAGGGTGACGCCTCAACTCAGGAAGTCCCATTTGCCCCAAATAACCGCCTGGGCCAGCACGAGAGCCTCAGCTGGTGTCAGGAGGGATCCTGACTCAGGCCCACTCAGGGCCTGGCTCCTCTGAGGAGGGGGAGCTGACTCAACCCCACGAGGCCCCCAGGTGCCCAAAGAATGTGAGGTTCCCTCCTGGGTCCCCTCCTGGTGTGCATCGCCAGCTCAGAGGTGAGTACTCTCTGCCCTAGTGCTGAGTGCTCACAGGAGGGCCGTGGCCTGCCAATGGGCGGCTCTGGGGACAGGTTTCTCCGCCACCCCAGAATGATTTAAGTTTGAGTCACCCGGTGTGTCCCAGGCCAGGCCATAAGACCCCAGGAATGGGAAACAGCCCCTGGCCAGCCTCCAGTCTACTTGCTGAGGTAGGTTGATGCTGGTCTCTCCCCCAGTTTCTTGGGTGGGGTTCCTTTTGCTGGCAGCAGTTGGGGAAGTCAACCTCCAGCCTCTGGGCCACTCCTCTGAGAGTCTGCCCCGTGGCCTCTTTCTCCTGAGGATTGGTGGTCAGGGTGCTCAGGACCAGAGGCATCCTGTGGGCCGTTGGGTCCCCATGCAGGTCAGCGAGGGGCCTTCCCAGCAGGTTCCTTCAGGGCACCCCAGGAGGCCCGGCCCAGAAAGCAGGGACTCTGCACGCTTCTTCCCCAATTCTGTGCTGTCCTCTGTCCTGTCTTGGGATGCGGCGGGGGATGGGGAAAGCTTTTAGGATTTCGGAGATGAGTGTGAGGTTTCTGTCTAAGGAATAAGGATGAACATTCCCTGCAAGCCTAGCTCAAAGCGGCCAGACATTGGTCCTGGAGATGCCACTTGGTTTTCCAGACGCCCCAGGGGTGGGGGAGAACTTGAGGGGTCCAGTCCAGCTAGGGGAGCTGGAACACCTCTCTGCAGAGGCTGGTCTCATGGGTCCTTGGGAGGCAAGTCAGCATCGACCACTGCTGGTTTCTGGAGAATTCTATTGGTCGTTTTGGTGGCTGCTTTCTTGGCGAACTGTTGGTTCTCTTTCTGGGTCGAGATGTGATGAGAGTTTTTGAATTGCGGTCCATCCAGAGCAAAACCAGCCTCAAGTTTGCTGCTCCTGCTAGGACTTAAAACCCCATGTGTCTGTGGGTCCCTCAGAGTTGTCTGAAAAGTCACCTTTGTAGCTTCAACTATGTTCTTGCGTGGCACGTTTTCTCTCCACGACCGATGAAGAGTATTTTGGTCTTCTGGTAAGTTTTGGTGGTGAAAATTGGAAGCTGAGCTTTTCTCTACTTTGGTCACTAGTGGATTTTCATCATGGAGGATAGGCAGACTCATTCTGCTGGCTGCCCTGCAGGGAGTCTGTGGGCCACATCAGCACGGGGAAGCTTACAGGTCTCCGATCCATCACCTTGAATACCTTCCTAGTGACAGAGTACTTGGAGGGCTGCATATCACACTCCTATCCTTAAGAAGCTACACTCCATAAGCTGTAGGCTGTGTAATAAATAAACCTGGCCACCAAGTACAGTGTGCTCGGGGACAACGTTGGGTCAGTGACCAGTGTGTAGCCAACCCCAGCAAGGCCATCATTTATGTCTGGTGAATATATCACGATGCACGCCTTACATTGATATCACAGATGGTCCAGCTTTCCCAAGCATCCCTGAGACTGGAAGTACAGCTTACAGTTCACCTGTTACCCTCAACACCCTCCTTCTGATGATGGTGATGACGATGAGGATAACCAACACTTATTAAGAAGTGTGCTAGCCCCGTGCATGTGCTAGCCCTGTGCTACGCTTTTTATCTGTATTATTTCAATTAATCTTCACCAGCCAATGAAGTAGGTACGGTACGATTCTTATCATTCCCATTCTAACTGAAGCTTACACAGAGAGGTTCAGAACTTTCCCAAGTTACACCTCCAGAAAATGAGGGTGTCAGGATTAGACCCTCATACCTCTGACTCCCAAACCGATGTCTGTGACCCGTCTACAGAGCTGGCTATTGGACGGGGTAATGGATTCAAAACTGACGTCACTTGTTACAGTTACATTGGTTGCGTGCAGGCGTCCCAAATCCAACAGTGAACTGAAGTGGGAGAAAACATTGACCTAAGACTGCCTAAGTCAGTCAGTTACCTAACTGAGCTGACAAATCATTTCATTTCAAATAATTGAGCTAGTTATCGTGTGTATTTGTTACCATTCTTAGTCATAATGAATATCAGCTTTGCTCACTTAGAAGTCCTATTTCTGCAAGGTCTCTCCAAGGAACCAGAGTTTTGCAGGTGTGGCGCTGTGGTCAGGGACAGGGGAGGTAGGACTAAGCCAAGGGGATGGCATTATCTCAAGAATCACATCACCTTGACCAGGGTCCCGCACATTGCGAATCTCCCACAGGGGTCAGAAGTGCATGGACTCCCCAAATCCTGTCTTGTTCCCACGGGCCCTTCTTTCGGTGGAAACACGCAGTTTCCCCAACACACTCTGGGAAAAGTGGCCACATCCTTGTCGGCACACTCCCCCTGGTTTCTCTCCCAGATTTGGAGCATTTTTTTTGTCCCCATCAGTCCGCTTCACATCAGGTCCCAGATTCCTAGAGCCCCGACGGCAGCACAAAGGACATCAATGGTGCAGCTGCCCAGGGGACAGGGCATGCACTTCCCTTTGCATTAGGTACACCCAGCCTAGCCACCATCGAGGGCTTGAGCTCAAAAAGTGACTGACAAAGGATACTAGCTCAAACAAAATGCAAGTACACAGAACAAACAAACAAAGAAAAACAAAAGGAAATGCAAGTCCACGCACGCACACCTATAAATGTTATTTAGCTTCCTCTAGCAAGATGCCTTTGCACGGATATCATAAACATTTAAAAAATGTTTACGGTGGTGAACAATGCACTTTAATGTCTCCTGAATAATTTATGTTGTCTGTCGGGAGCACCCAGGGCAATATTTTCTCATTTTGGCCCTCTTCGTTTGCTGCTGACCACTCCAAAAGAAATGAGCTTCCAGCTGTATTAATAGCTTTTTCATCTTCCTGCCACGGCTCCCTCTAAACGGCTTGCCGTTATCCATTCATGAAATAAATAACCGCCGCCTTTCATGTCTCCCAGACTCTCCTTGGGGCTAGTGAGATTAGAGAAACCTAATCTCTCCGAGGGGCTCTCCAGATTCCTGAGTTACAGGAAAACTTAGTAAGCCTGGCTTGGTGCGAGGCTAATGGAAATTAGGGAAGTCTAGAGGTATTTCTGTCGCAGGGAAATTTCCACAGGGCCCCTGCGTGAGTTAGCCGGTGCTTGCTAGTTGGGCAAAGCCACCACTGGGTTTGTCATCCTTCCCACCTAGTCCCTCTGACTGTCTCTGGGAAAGCCATGTCACACAAGGTGGGTTCAAATTCCAGCTCTGTCAGCGACTGGCCATGTGACCTTATATGAGCTGTTCTGCTTCTATTAGCCTCGGTCTCTTCTAAAACATTTTTGTTAATGATAATTTTGTTGTCCCCACTTCACAGTGGAGCACAGGGTTGAAGTTCAAGAGAAGTTCAGTAGTTTGCTCATATGCACACCTGAGTGTGAGCGGCAAGGGCAGGAGTTTAATTCAGTTTTGTCTGGCGCCAAAATCTGTGCTCATTCCCGCTAGGAGCTCAGCCCCGGGAGGGCCTGTGTGATGTACAAGTCCCTTCTGTTGGTCCTAAATGGAAAACCCAGGTGTCCTTGCAAAATTAAACCCGGCCCACTTATTTTCATGGGTCAAGGCAGAAAGCAGCTTCAGTACCTGAAGCCAGTGACCAGCATTGCTAATGTGAACATGAACTTCAAGTCATCCTCTCCATTCTCTGGGCCTGTCTCCATCAATTCAAGTGCCTTTTGCAACATGGGGAAAAAATTAAAAATTGTTTTCAACTGCTTTTGACTTGAACGTAGAGGATAAACCAAAGATTTTTTTTGGTGAGAAAGGGATCTGGTTCATTAAATACACTTTGACACCTAATCACAAAAAAATCGCATAATATTTTAAGTAAACATACGATTTCGTGTTGGGCCGCATTCACGGCCATCCTGGGCTGCATGCCGCCCATGGGCCACAGGTTGGACACCCCTGAATGAACGGCAGCCCAAGAAAGGCAAAGAGAGTGTTTTTCAAACTGCTAATCAAGGGACCCCCGTCCATCTGAACAAGTTCCAAGAGCTTCCTGATTTACAACACAGCCCGTCAAGGAAGCAGATCCCTTCCAAACAAAGGAGAAGAGGGATTTCTACAGGAACTTGCTATAAACTCCCAAGTAGAACAGGCTGCGTTACATCAGTGACCTCTTAATTGTCATGGAGGGAGGCAGCCCGGGCCAGTGGTAAAGTGCGGTAAAGGAAAGCCGGCAATCATTTCTATTTAGCCTTGGCATTCAGTGCAAAGGCTTGAGAGTTTCAGAAAGACCTGGGTCCCTTCCTGCTGTGTGACCTTGGGCAAGTCATTTCACCTTTCAGAACCTCAGACTCTTACGTCAAAGGTGGAAATAGTGACACAAATCCCCCAGCAGGTCCTGTGAGGATCAAATGAAATAAAGAACACACTGCACCCGGCAGAGCGCCTGCCACACAGAAAGCCCTCTGTCCATGTGAGTTTGCTTACCGTTTCTGAGGTGCTGGAGGAGAGTGCGTTCGTACTTCTTAATGAGCGTCCCGCAGACAAATGTTAAGGCGAGTCAGAGTCCCCACACTGAATTGGAGAGGTGTCATGGGGGAAGCTGCTCTCTGATAAGAGATCTAGTCCTCAGTCTATACTCACTCTCCAGCCTCAGGAGTTTTACTCCACTTCTCTGAGATGCAGTTGGTCCAGCTGTCACATAGAAAAAGGTGGCGCAGGGTCTAAGATGTAGACGCAGGTTCCAAGTCCCAGCTTCACCTGCTCTGCATGACCGAGCCTTGGTTTCTGGGTCTGTGAAATGGGGATGACGGTACCACCACCAACCTTCCCAGGGAACATCATCAACATATAAGCTCTCAAAAATGCAAGCAATATTAATTCTTAGCCTCTTTAGTAACAAGAAGTCATAGCATCACAACTTTGTATTGTAAAGTAGAATAAAATTTCTGAGTAGGTTTTTAAAACCTGTGTCTCGGATTATACCCCGCTTCAAAAAGCCAGCGGCGGCAGCAGGGTGGAAGGAAACCAAATTGCGGCGAACCGTCTGCCCCTGACACTCCAGCCACACGTGAGTCTGGAACAGACATCGGCCACCAACCCCCAACGACTCTCCCTACCTCCTTCTCCTCTCTGCTCCAAAAGCAACCAAGATTACTCAAAAAGTTTTTAGAATATAAATGTCTCTTTCCCAGCGCTCTGTAGTTCAAATGCTGAGAAAAAGCGGAGCTCCTATATCAGCATTAATTAAACTGCCAGCTAGTAACAGTCCCATTACTCAGCCAAATAAATCTAAGTCCTCTCTGCTCAGCAGCAATCCCTGAGCCACATAAACGCAGGCTGGAGTTTTATGCAGCCTTAAAGAACTGTTGTTGATCGCTTCCGGAGCCTTTCTCCCTCACACCGCCCCCCACCCCACCCATCTTGCAGAATCAAGAAGGTCTTCTCTGCAAGTTAATGGGAGAAATAGCTTCCCTCAGCACTTTCTCCATCTGTCTTAATTTTTAAAATTATCCTTTTATTAAACCCTCAAGGAAAATGGACTCGCAGAGTTCTCATTAAACGGGGCACTGTGCACTGCATAAAACAGGGAGATGATTTTTTTTAAACTACCCTCACAATTGGCCTTAATGAATTCTCCCTCTGCCGCTATATTACAGAGTATGCACATAAATAGAGCACTTTGTGAGTGGTGGATGGGCAAACGGGTATTTAAGCAGCTGATAATAGTTCTTGCAGCCTCCAACTGGGGGCTTTCTTCCTAGTTACTCAAAGTATTGGGCACATTATGGCACAGTCTCATCTGCCTGGAAACTGACTTAGCACCGGGGTGGGAAGTCGACTCACCCCGGGGTGGGAAGTCCAGCTACTCCTGGAGAGAGAACAGCCCCCAGCAACGGCCTCAGAGAGAGTCTGCTCTCCGGGAGAATGCACAGTGTTTATTGAGCACCTACTCTGACCGGGCATGTTCTGAGTTCTCTTCCTTGTATCTGTGGTTATCAGCTGTGGTGAACTGGATTGTTGCTCCTGCGCTGCATCCTCCCTCAACGGAACTAGATGTCTGTGCTCTTTCTATGTGGCTTGGGGCCAGGGGGAGTCCACTTCCTGGGCCCATTGGTGCTGGGCTTAGTCATGTGACTTGCCTTGGCCAATGGAATGCGGGAGGAAGTGATCGAGATCCAGTTCAGCTCAGGAAGCATCACATCTGGTGGGTCGCTTGCACGCCTGCCATCCCCAAAAACAAGGGCGTGCCCAGAGAGCTGCTGGTCGCAGACTGAGACACACAGCCCAGAGTGTCTGGGTGTATAACTCACACTCAGCGGAAACTGGCCAAACCTGTTCCCATCTGAAGACCCAGCAGTGAGGAAAATAAATGTTTGTTATTGTAAATCATTGAGATTTGGGAGTTGTTTCCCAGCATTATCGCGGCAGTAGCTGACCAACGTATCAAATGTGCATCAGAAGCACTTGGGGAGCTGTGAAACAATGCTGATGACCAAGCCCCATCTTCGAGACTCTGATTGGGTTTATCCGACGCAACCCAACACACCTTCTCAGTGATTCTCATGAGAAGTGAGGGTAAAAGCCACCAGGGGACAGTGGCCTCTGCCAGCACTTCTGTCTGGGAGCGAGCTAGCCCTTCAGCCCTTACCCGAAGCCACACAATTCAGGTCCTCCCTGTGTGTCCCTAGCGCCTTGGGAGCTGCTGCCCCAGCCCCGGAGCTCAGAGCCAGTGAGTCTAAGTCAGTCGTGCGGGCCCTTTAAGAGGAGCACCGGGGACTGCAGCAGCCCTCCTGCTCACTCAGCCACAATCCCCGCCTATTGTCACAGCCAGAAGTTATGGGGACTTCTCTTCCTGGCATCACTGGAACCCTGGGCTGGGGGCCTGGTGTGGGGCTGAGACCCCTCGCTTCTCAAGGGGGAACTCCGAAGTTCAGCTATCTCTACCAGTTTTTTGACTGCTGTGCGTGGGTGGGGACCAGTTCTGCGTTCCTGTCCCTCCTGCTAATCTCACCTTTGTTTCTTCTTTATGGCCTTAGCTGTAGGACTCTTCACCTAGATTTTAAGCGGTTCTCAGTGATGGTTGTTCTGTAGTTTAGCTGTAATTCTGATGCAGTTGTGGGAGGATGTGAGCACTGCTTTTACCCGTCCATCTTGTCTGGAAGCCGTCCAAACAGCATAAGCTTCAGCCCCCCAAAACCTGATCTGACCGTGTTGGGGACTTGGGCCACAGTTCACGAAGGCATGAGGTCCCCTAGATGAACCGGCACCTCTCCTGCAATTCTGCAGCAATGGTGTTTTACCTGTGCTCTACCTGCCTCCCCAAGGAGGGAGTTTCAGGTATGTGTGGCCAGAGCGCCCCGGAGTGGAACCTCAGCAATGCCATCTTCTTGCTAATTTTGGACAAGCTGCTGTCCTTCTCAGAGCCTCAGTTCCTTCGTCCACCCCGTGGGACAGGAACAGCACGAGTAGCAGTTTATTGGAGGTGCAAACCGAGGGGGCTCAGTGCAGAGCTGGATGTTTCGCAGAAGCAGAGTGCAGGGATTGAGCACATGGCCCCTGGGGAAACAACACCCAGGCTCGAAAACCAGCCCTGCCACTGACCAGCTGGCTGATTTTGCAAGTTTTCCAACATCTCCCAGCCTCAGTTTCCTCAGCTGTAAAATGGGCTAATATTCTAACTCCATCCAGCCTTCACTCTGAAGATTAACAGGATGCTGCCTGAGGAGGAGTTAGCAAGCTCCTTGGCACGGAAGGAGTGCTGGTAAGTTGGCCGCTGTTATTTTGCAAACTCAGGTAACCGCTTTGTTATAAAGCATTCAGGGTGGATAATGAAAGGCCAAGATTAAGGCTGAAGTATCAACCCTGTGACCCTAGAGCTGAGTTATGCCAACAGGCCAACCAGGGCTTAAACCCACACACTCGGGTGTGGGGCAGATAGAGCCCCCTCCTCCGGCAGGCCACCAAGCCTGTTTTCCTCTGCAGAGACCTGTGCACTTGTATGTGCCAGTTTTCAGTTCATTCCCGTATCATTTCCCCTAAAGTCTCCCTGGGGGCTGACGGATAGCGACAACCGAGAGCTGTGTGACAGAATGTTTACTGCCAGCCCTCTAGAAAATGATAGCTTGGAGGTAATTCTGAACCTCCAGACTGTGATGCAGTGTCTCATACATTAAACTGCGGCAAACGGTCTATAACAGTCGTGCAAGGAGACCTTGCCGTGCACAGCTGACGGGGGAGGGCGCCCACAGGGCCAGACTGGTTTCAAGGGAAGACAAGCGCTGGGGATTCAAACTCTGCATCCAGTCTTAGGGAAGGAACAGAGAATTCAGCTTTGAGTCTACATGGCCAAGGGCAATACCTATGTCATACCCCTGGACTGCCCTGGGGCAGACCCTGTAGCCCATATCACCGAGATGCTAGACTTTATTCATACTACCAAGGCCGCAGGAGCCAGCCACTGCTGCTTCCGGAAACTGGATGAATTTCTTCTTTCCTCTCCCACAGTCATTACCTAAACTTCTTTATAAATCTCTTTCATATGAAAGTTTCCTAAAGGTAGACGTATAGACCAACGGAACAAAATAAATAGTCTAGAAATAGACTGCCACGCATATCATCACCTGACGTATAGCAAAGGTTCCCTGGAAGTAGAGGGGAAAGGCTTCGTTTTCAAATACTGTGCTTGGTGAATGGGATATTCATATGGAAAAAAAGTTTATGCGGAGCCCTACCTCACACCATACACAAAAATCAACTCCAGGTAGACTGCACAGCCAGATGTGAAAGGTGAAACAGAAAAACGTGGGCAGAATGTTTTCACGATGTGGGAGTAGGCAAAGGCTTCTTGCGTAGGCCAAAACAGTTGCCAACTAAAGAGACATAGTGATAAACTGGACTATAACTAACACCATTGATAGTGATAAAAAGATACCATAAAGGGAATGAAAAACAACCAGTATAAACAGAGTGTGAATAGATATTTGCAAATTCAAAAAGGACTTTTATTCAACATGTAGAAAGAACTACTGCAGATTAGTAATAGGACGAACAACGGGAGATAAAAATGGGCAAAAGGCATGAACAGGAAGTTCACAAAAGACATCATCCAACTGGCCAATACATACGTGGAAAGATCCGTAGACATCAAAAGAATGCGAAGTAAATCCACAGTGTCATACCTCTCCCTGTTACTGGAATAGGCTAAAATTTAAAAGGCAGGCAACACCAAGTGTCGGGGCAATGGAATCCTCGTACGTTACCGGCGGCAGTGGAAATGGGCATAAACCGTGTCTTCTGACGCCAGTGGTGTCTCTCACCTTTGACTCATCAATTCTACTAAAAAAATGCATGTCTGTGTTCACCAATGAACATGCACAGGAATATTCATACAGCCCGACTTGCATGAGCGAAAACCTGGAAACAGCCCCCATGTTCAGCAACAGCTGAGTGAATAAACAGTTAAACCGCGGTCTAGGCACGGACCGAAATACTACACTAGAGAGAGAATGAATGAACTACAGCTGCTTGCATCGACGTGGATGAACCTCACAGAACGTGAAATGAAGAAAGCCAGATGCAAAAGAATATATGCTTTATGCATTTTTTATGCAATTTCATCTCATTAAATTTCTGTTCTATTTCTATTTCCATTAATTCTGTTAATGGAAATCCCATTGATTCTATTCATGGAAATTACATTAATTTCCATATATATATATATAAAACTTTATGTAATTATACTTATGTAAATTTAAAAGCTGAGCAAACCTAGCCTGTGCTTTAGAAGTCCAGGTACCCAGGGAATAGAGGCTGGAAGAGAGCTAGCTCAGTGGGATCTTCTGGGGAGCTGGTGGTGTTCTGCGTCCCGTTTTGGGTATCGTTACAAGAATATGTTCAGGTTATAAATATGTAACAAGCAGTATACTTGTGCTTTGTGTGACTTTTCTCTATATATGCTATTTTTCAATAAAAAGCTTTCAGAAAATTTCCAACTCTTCCAGGATTGGGCCACATGCTTGTAAGTGAATTTTGGGCTTTTTCCTGGGGTAGGGAAGTACTCAGAACAAGGGAAAATATATCCCATGAGGCAGAACATTATCACGATGCTGGTTGGCAAAAAAATCAAATCAAATCAAATAAAAAATGCCCACTACAGCCGGCCGGATGGGAGGGGAGAAGAGCTTCCATTCTTAGGTCCTCTGTGCTGAGTGCCTTTGCTCACCTCTCTCCTTCCAAGCCTCACCTCAGCGCCTGAGTCAAGGACTGCACCATACCATGAGGTAAGTACTGCCAAGGAAACTGAGGCACAGATAAGGGCCAGAACACAATATCCTGGTCTCAGTGGCTCCAAACTCATGCTCCCAGCCTCCCGTGGGTGGCCCATGGCGTGTGGAAGCTGACTGTTGTATGGAAGCAGCTGTTCTTCTAGGGCCCTCTTTCTTGGTGACCTCCCCGCAGAACTGCGGGAGCCACAGCTGGCCCGAGAAGGCGGGGCTCCCCCCCGAAGTGTGCCTGTCGTCCTCCCGCTCAGCATCTGCGCCTCTAAATTGGCATGGCCTGCTTCACAGCCAGCAAAACATTTACAGTGTTAACAAGGCAAACTGTTAATTAAGACAGCAGTACCTTCAGGGGATTTTAATTTGGGGTAGGCACCAGCCGGGATAAAGGAGACATTCAAACCCTTGAAGTTGAGAGATTTCTACATCCGACTGGCTACCAGGCAGAGTTTAATAAAGATGACGCCTGCTTCCTAATTATGACTTTCAAATGGCTGCAAACAAGGCCTTCGCTGTCTCAGGAGGGTTCGGAGTCTTCGCTTGGGGCGCTAATGACATGAAAGGGTGGACACAGGAAGCCTGGAAGGGGACAGTGAAAAGGTAAGCTGCCTGGGTTCAAATCCTGGCTCCACCACTTACTAGCTGTGATGTTTACTCGCCTTTCTGAGCCTTAGTTTCTTCATCTAAAAAATAAAGACAATGGGTTTTTAAGATTATTACATTGGAGTGTGTGTGTGTGTGTGTGTGTGTGTGTGTGTGTGTAATTTAGTACTGTCCTGGTCATATAGCAAGTGCCCGATTATGGTTATCAGTTATTTTTATTCCGCTTACAGCTCACTGTCCTGGCTTTGGCTTTGGGAAACTGATGTAGATGTTGTAATGACCTTGACTTCAGTTTAGAGACATTACCTAAGGTGGCAACGGTCACACAGCTAGTTAGATTTGGTGCTTCGTCAGGGTGAGGCTGGGTCCTGGCTGTTCCTGCCTCCAAGTCCCTCCTTTTCTCACCGAGCTCTCTCTCATCTGTGAGCTAAAGTCAGGCCTTTTCGTAGCAGCCCGGAAGCTCAGATCAGAGCGATTTGCATGCAGGCTCCAGCCAGGCACAGAAGGAGAACGCTTGTTGTTTCAAAGCAGATTATCTTCACGCTGTTGGTTCCTCTGTCCCGTGGGGCTCTCCACTCTGGCTGCTGCTCTTGGCCCGGGATGAGACAGGTTGTGCATTTCACAGCTTCTGGAGGGACCACTGGAGCTTGAGGCGTACGAAGAGGTAGAAAGAGGCCAGAATGATCAGTTCACCTAAGAACAGCCGCGGGTGCTCCCGCTGATGCAGTCATTGCCTTTCCGAGCTCCCCGTGGGCGCCGAGGGGCCCGGAAGAGACTGGGCCAAAGCATTCCCATGCTGGGTTCCAAAATAAACAGGCCAGGGCTCCTCTCCTGTCCAGGTTCCAGCTCCCTGAGATGCAACCCTGCCTGTCCCAGGCCTGCCTTCTCTGGATGACTCGGGTCCAGCCACAGGTGCGGGATTCAGGTGCGGATTCCAGTTCATCCACCTGCCTACGGTTGTCGAAAGACAGGAGCTTTCACTCTCACCCCCTGCGACATTGACCTATTTATCGTTCAATTAAAGGCATAGTCCGTGCTATTAAAAATGGCGCAGATACGAGAGGGAGAAATGGAACAGGGGTGAAGGTAAACAGTCCCCTGCTTTCTCCCCACGCTCCGCCTCGCAGGGTGCCTGTGCCCGTTCCCTTTCCCAGGCTGCGTGCCCACTCGCAGGAGAGCTGCTGTCTTGTCCAAAGACTTGAACTTGGCCAAGGGAGCTGCCACACTGGGAAGCTGACACCCCTGAGCACCCCAGGGTCTGGTGGCTGGCGCAGGTAGACAAAAAATCACCCCCTGTGGTGCATTTTTCTCTCTAGAGCTTCCCATCAGATCAGGCTGAAGGTCACACCCTGGCTTAACTTTTTCCCTCTGCTCCACTGGGCTTTTCTTACTCCCCCCTAAGTTTCTCCTGAGTGCACCCCCTAAATGAGTCCCATCACCCAGATCTTTGCCTCGGGCTCTGCTCCCAGAGAACCTGAACTTAGACAGGATGTTATAAAACATGAACAGAAACAGAACTTCCCAAACAGATGCAGCAGAAAAATAAACAGAAATTCATATACCTCCTTTCCACACCCCAGGGGATCACCCTGCATTGCCCCCAGTTAGTAGATGCCCCCCTGCTGCACCCCTGCTGTGGGCATGCTGAGCCTTGGCAGGGTTTGAAGCAGAGGAGAGGCTGGGTCAGACCTGTGGTTTGAAAAGATAGTTCTGGTTGTCCAGTAGAGAATGGAACGGGATGGGGGCCAGGCTGGAAGCCAGCAGGGCAGTGAGGGGGCAGTTAAGGGCATCTAAGCAAGAGACAGGGGTACCTGGACTAGGATGGTGGGGAAAGGGGATGATGGGAAGAAGTGGCCCATGGGAAAAGAATTAGGAGGTGGGACCCCTAGCACGTGGCAGGTGAGCGACTGCCTGTCAGGCAACAGGGAAGGATGCCCAGTGTCCCCTGTAGGTGGGCTGTGGTTTGTTCACTGAGACAGGAGCCTCGAGGAGGAGCTGGTCTTGGGGAGAAGACAGGCTACATTTCGGACATGCACCTGTGTCCGCCGCTGAGCCAATTCCCTCTCTCTGCAGGAAGCCAGTGCAGAAAAGGCCTGTGTGCGTTCTCCATTGTGGGGGTGGATATGAGGGCACAGAGTACACGGCACATTCAAGAAGGCGGCAAGACGGGATTCAGTTCACTCCTCAGCCACTCGTTGACCTTTGCTGTGTGTAAAGCTCCTCACTAGTCCTGAGGCAGACGAAGAATGCAGGCACCGTGGGCTTGACCCCTGGAAGCCCACGGTGCTGCACAGGAGGCACACACACTCAGGAAACGCTGCGGGACGCCTTGCTAGTACATCCATGGGTTTTGGAGCCAGACCTGTGGCGGTCCAATCTTGGTCCCTCAGTTTCATTGTTGGCTCACCTTGGGTCTGCTGCTTAATGCTTCTGAGCCTCAGTTTCCTTGCCTGTAAAGTGAGGGTGAAAATAATGGTACCTACCTCATGGTCTATCGTGAGGAAATAATAATAATAATAATAATGGCAGTACTAGCATTTTCAGCCTTGAAAACTCTAACCCTTTGTATCTGGCACATAGTAGATGCTTAATAAATATTTGTTGAACTAATTGAGTACTTACCATGTGCTAGATGCTGGGGAAATGGGTACTCAATAAATGATGTTATTTTCATGGTTCTTTCTGTTTTTATTGTGGAATCGTTTCTACAACTCTGTTGTCACTTTCCTGTTTTTCTGTTGCTGTTGTTTGAGAGAAAACTGAGGCCCCGGGACTCTGAGTCCATCACTCAAAGTCACACGACTCATAAAGGACAGAACAGGATCCCAACCCAGGACCCCGTCTGAGTCCAGCGCCTACATCCTCAGCTCGGAGATGACTAATCATCTGATGCACGGAAACCCCAGAGCCCAGCGTGGGGCATGCCATCTGTGCTCGCTCAGTTCCAGAAGGCTCTCTGATCCTGGCTTGGACACCTGGACTCTTTTCTGTAGGTGGCAGGGATTTTTTTCCAAGGGATTGGATCGGAAGCATCCACAGTCACATGTGTGGTTTGGGGAAATAATTCTGTCACCCACGCAGGGCCAGAACACGGTTGAGATAAGCCAAGTACCCACCTCAGGCGCAACATTTAAGAAGTGAAAAAACTCAGCAATTGAGAGAAAGACAGGCCAGTATTACTGATACTTCCTTTTGCCTTAGACTCCAATGTGGCTCCGCAAAGCATTGTTAAATACTGCAAATCCTGTATTTATTTAAAATTTTGACATTTTGTTCATCATAGGCTTTTTGCAGCAATTTTAAAAAATAATGAATGGCCTTAAAATATGATTGTTCATGATTGCTGAGTTTTTGGTGCCCCCCGAACTTCGTGCCCAAGTGACAGCCCTGTGGCCATGACTTATTCATTCATATTTCTTTGGGGCAAAATGGGCCCCAAAGTCTTTTTGATGTTTGTGAAACGGGAATGGTAATACCTACCTCCCCAAGTCGCAGTGCGTGCCAGAAGGGACTCTACAGGTAACAGCCCTACTTTGTGAATGGTGAATTGTGTGACCCCTGGAGGATGCTAGCTGTTGTCACGCGGCAAGGCCACCCCAGCAATGCCCTTGGCAGATCTAGAAGTCATTCCGGATTTTTCTTCCACCCCTGAATCTTTGACTGCACTGTTCTCTGTCCTAGTCTCTCCTCCAAGTGTGTGTGTGTGCATGTGTGTCTTTTAGAGAAAGGGAGGGAGAAAGAGAGGGAGAGAAACATCAATGTGTGGTTGCTTCTTGTGCGCCCCCAACTGGGGACCTGGCCTGCAACCCAGACATGTGCCCTGACTAGAAATCGAACCAGCGACCCTTTGGTTCGAAGGCTGGCACTCAGTCCACTGAGCCACACCAGCCAGGACTCCCCTACTACCTTCTGACCTCACTGCCTACCTGGTTAAGACAACCATAGGGTGGCTTAGTCCTGAAGAAATTCCAGGGCCATAAAAATCCTCCAAGAACTCACTACAAAATGGTCTGGCAAAATCCATCCCGAACCAGGTGGTTCAAAACAAACACTGCTTCTTCCTCTGGTGTCGGGAAACCATACATTGTGTTCGGAGGCCTCCTGGAAGGGGCCGAGCTATGCTTTTCTCCAGGGCAGTGGCACTGGGCCTTGTCCACTGCAGTCGGGGCCGTTTCCTACCCTGAATTCAGGACATTCGCTGTGCTGATTGTGTGAGCCCAAGTCAGGCACACACGCTGGGGCTTCCAAATGTGTTTAACACATTGCCCTGTGTTTACAGGGCAACCCGCACAGGGCACCGTTAGCGTTCAGACTGTGATTAAGCCAGAAGCCCCACTCTGTGTTCCAATTACATCCACTGCCCCCCTGCGTGGGCTGGGTTTTGCTTAAATGCACACGGACTCAATCGGAGCGCCAGATTTATGGGGGCTGCCGAAAGTCTGGCGCTCCCACGGCGATAAGTTGTATTCCTATTATGTGGGAGGCAATAAAAAAATCCGATATTTATTCTGTTGGATTTTGAGAAACTCTTGGAAAGATTCTAGGCTACTGGAACACAGTGACACATTCCATAAACAAATATCCCCACTTCGGTTTGGCTACTTAGGGGACCTGGAGCCACCTCAGAAGCCCTGTACCCAAGGCTGGAGGAGGTTGGCCAGTGTTCTTCTTGTGGCTGGTAGTTGCTCCCCGGAAAGCCATAGGCTGGGTGACTCTGGGCCAGACCCGCAGACCTCTCTGAGCCTCTTTTTCTCCATCTGGAAAATGGGGACAACGATAGCAACCTCAAGGATTTGTTGTAAGAATTAAACAAAGTAATGAGCCCCAGCTGGATTGGCTCAGTGGACTGAGTGCCAGCCTGTGAACCAAAGGGTCACCGGTTCAAAACCCAGTCAAGACACATGCCTGGGTTGTGGACTAGGTCCCCAGTTGGGGGCGCACAAGAGGCAACCACACACTGATGTTTCTCTATCTTTCTCCCTCCCTTCCTCTCTGTCTAAAAGTAAATAAATAAATAAATGAAATAATGAGCACATGTGGACCCAGATCAGGGCCTGGCACACAGTAAGCATGTCACAGACACTTTTAAAAGAGGAAGAGGAATTTACAAGTGAAAAATGAGTAAATGGTTTTTTAACTCATAAAGGCATTATGAAAACAGCGTGTCCTCAACATGGTAATGATGCCACTGAGGGCGTGTAAGGAATGATTTTTGAAGCTACATCAATAGTGTTTTTTATTTTTAAAGTTCTGCTCTTCGTCTAATGTGTCTTGAGGGGGAATGACAAACACATCAAGCCCTTGGTTTCAGGAACAGTATTGCTTGGGCCACAGCCCAAGAGAAGGGGGCCCCTAAGGGGGCCTGTTTTACAAAGGGGTGGGGAGGAAGCGATGAGAGGGTTCGAAGAGCTCCGCAGAGATGGGCCAGCTGAAGGGGCGAGCCGGGCGGGCAGGGGGTGCCGGAGCACCCTTGGACCCCACGTGGGGCTGGGCACCTCTGGTTGACGCATGCGCAGAGCTGGCGAACGTGCTCCCAGCCAGACGGAGCGCACGCGGAACTAGAACACAAGTCTGAGAAACCCCGGCCACCAGCATGGGCTGGGTCTGTGGGGGATGTCTGCATCGCGCACTGCCCTGTCCTGGAAATGAGGTGGATCTCGCGATCCAACCGTCCTTCCCTTCGGTATGTCCCCTGGGAAGCGGCCAACGGGAAAGCGAAGAGAGGAAATGGAGTGGAGAGGAGGCGGGAGTGTTCCGCCCAATATTCTCAGGCCGCTGATTCTGTGCTGGCCCCAGGCTGTGAATGAGCAGATGCCACTGTCCCTCTCTCCATTCCTGCTGTGTCTGGGTGAAGCATCTAATCCTGGGTTTGGGGGGAGAAAGTAATTTTATTCCTAGTAACCTCGTTTTCCTGACCCCCAGTAAGTAGATGAGGGAACAGCAAAGAACAATAATCCAAAGGGTTCTGAGTAGTGGTCTGCCGGGGAGCCCGCAGGTCCCAGGGGGAGGCTACATGCAGCTCCCTGAAGGTCTGAATGATGGAGCTGCTATTGTTATTTTGGCAGCGGTGGTAGCTGTTTGATTGGTGGACCACCGCCCCACAGAGCCAATCTCTTTCTTTCAAAGGAATAAATCCTGCATCCAGAAAAGTCCCTTTTTCAGTCCCCGGGCTGCCCTGGCGGGGCACAGAGCCGAGTGCAGCTCAGGAAGCGGTCCCCATCCCGATTTTAAAGCGGAGAGACTCGGCCGTCTGAATCAGACCTTTCCTTCTGTTGTTTTTGGTTTGGTTAGTGTTCATTTCTTTTTTATTTAATCTTTATTACATTTCTCCCATGACCAGTGAGTCTCTTATACCCCAGCCCCCAGCAATCCCCACGCTGTTGTCCATGTCCATGGGTCCTTTCTCCTTTTCGCCTTTACCCCTCCAGCTGCCCTCCGGCTCTCCACCTACGAGTTTGTCTGTCTGCAGCCTTTTCGTAGCCCGTGAGGGAGGACTTGCTTCTGCCAGCTCTCTGCTCCCTGCGTCTCTCCATCAGGCGACCCCGGTGTCTGTCCCGATTGCCATGGAAAACTCGATTTCAAATCCAGAAAATCCCTGGCTCATCGTAAGGTCCAGGAATTAGAGATTCTGATTAATTGAATTTTCCGGCCAATTGAGTGCTAATCATAGAATCATTGGCATTTTAACTGCTCTGGCTGGCTATTTTTCAGTGTTCGCTCTGATTCTGCACCCCTGGCTTTGTCACTGAGGAGCTCCGTAACCCGGGGCAACTCACTGTCTTCATTCTCTATGGCCACATCACAAAGTGCCTCAAATGTCAGGGCTTAAAATAACACTCGACACCCCCCAGTTTCCATGAGTTCCGTAGTTGAGGGTTGGTGAGCGGTGGGTATCTGGCTGGATGGGTGGGATGGGGGTGGCGCGGGTAGCTGGTGCGTGAGTGAATGGATGGCCAGGTGGGTGGATGGAATCAATGGGTGAACAGATGGGTGACTGGGATGATGGATCGTGTGAGTGGGCAGTGAGTGAATGGATGATGGATGGGTAGATGGATGACTATGGTTTATGGGCACATGTGGTGGGTGTGCGGAGAAATGAATGGATAGAGAACAGGGCGGGCATTGGGTGTCGTAGGAAGGGAGTGGTGGGTGGGGGGATGAGTGAGTAGCCGGGTTGGTGGTGGATGTGGGTGGGTGTGCCATTGGTGGGCGGAAACAGACGTGTGAGTAATTCCCTTCCCATCTAATTGTCCTTACTTTCTAGACATTCTCCACTCTTCCCCTGCAGTCACTGAGGAATATCCCTTATCTACACAACTCGGGTGGGCCTAAATCCATGAACTTGATCCCCATAAAAGTATGTTCATTTCAGGAATTCATAAATTGCAAGATCTCACAGGGTTTGGCAGATGCCCACACCTCTAGAATGGGGTGAGCTGAGTGGTTGGTTAGTAGGGAGACGGCAGCAGACCGCCAACGGGCTGACCCTGGGAGACGTCCCTCATCCGGAGGCCAGCACTTGTCAGTTTCACTGCATCACAAACAACCTCACAATCTCAGCGGCTATTGGAGCGACTGTTGGTTTTCTGCTCACGGGTCAGTAGGTCACCTTTGGCGCTCTGGGGCTCAGCTGAGCTTGATCCAGGCGGCCAGTTGGGGTCTTCCTCCCTCAGAGGCTGTCGGATTCCTGGAGCGCGTCCTTGTGGCAGATGACAGGCACACGAGAGGGTGAGCTAAGCCACGAAAACACACGTCTCTGGCCTCAGCACACATCCCGTCCGGCTTCATGTTCTATTGACTGAATCAGGTCACATGGTCAAGCCCTAACGAATGGTGTGGGACCTTCATTCTCCCTATTTCACGGGGTGTAGGGACAGGCTTGCTAAAACCGTCATCTGGCTATTCCAAGGCAGTACCAGTTCCTCCCTGGCACGGCCCTGGCTCCCGGCACCCTCCGGTGTTGGCTTTCCAATGCCCCGTCCGCACGTCCATAAACAGTCCGTGCAGATGTGATTGTAACCACTGCTTTATTACTTAAATATGTTTTAGTGTCACTAGTTATTTTAGGAAACTCGCCTCAAATTAGCCAGTATGAGGCTGTCATCTGTGTCCTGGAGAACACATGTAGTTCCCCATGCAAGGGAGTCGGAGGGCCTCCTCTGCGCCCTGTGTGGGGTGGGTAAAAAAAAATCAGGAGGACAAAAATAACGCCCTCTTCTCGCCAAGCTCATGCTCTCCATGCACGGTGCTGACGGATCCTTGCGTGTGTTTTCTAAGGTAATGATCACGGCTGTCTTGGGCAGGGCTTCCGTGATTAGTCCAATGGAAGGAAACTGAGGCCCTGAGTGGCCGAGCTTCCGAGTCCGAAGTTATTCTGAGAGCTCAGAGATGACAGGTGCAGGATTCACCCCCACCTCCACCTGACCGCACAGCCTCTTGCTGGCCGAATTTGACAGCTTCTCACTGTAGAAAAACAAGCATTCCACAACTATAGATTGGTTTCATCTTTATCTGAGCAATGGGTTCCAGTTACTGCCCATTTTACAGGAGAGAAAACCAAGCGTCAGGGAATGGAGTCCAATTTCCCATAGTGCTGTCGGCAGGCAACTGCACAGCGGGAATGCAAACCCAGGTCTGCCCATCCCCAAACTGGGTCTCTTCCTCACCCACCTCACTGCCAGTCAAGTCTATTCTCACAACCAGACTCTGTCCCCAGCAGGCCACCTGCCAGCTCTGACCATGGCCCACTGAGCAGAGGCGGGCCTCCTCTGAATGCTCCCATGTCTCTCCCCTAATCACCTGACCCCTCTCCCGACTCCAGCAATTTCCCCACTTCCATGCCGACCGCCTTTTGGGGCCAGCTGTCACCCATGGTTTATAGCACACTCGATGAAGAACAAACCTGTATCGATTTCAGAATAACTCGGGCTGTTGTAAATTATGGGTCCTGGTGGGCTTGGTCACTCGGAGATGATAATCTATCGACGGTATCAGGGGTCTAAACCTGATTACCTTCTCGGGACACCCAAAGGCAGGGTGGTCCAGCCTATGGGAAAAGAAAGTGTTAATTCGCCCGAGAGCAACCTGTGAAACACATACCGTCTCATTGAGAGCCGGCCCTGGCCTTTCTTCGACAGGTCACAGTCCAGCGGCTTGCTTTGACCATCAAACAAATGAGAACTGACCTCAAACCATTTGTGTTAATAATAATAATAATAATAGCACAACAATAACTAATATCCACAGAACATTCTGCATGCATGACTTCTCATTCTAAAACTTCAGAACAGCCCTGCCACTCCCTCGCTGCGGGATTCTGGGCCAGTGACCGAGCTCCTCTGTACCTCTGTTTTCTCGCCCGAAAAATGAGGGATGACAGTAACACTTCCCCTGTCACATTGAGGGAAAGGTTGAGTGAAGTAATTAATACACGTTGCTAAGATCGGGAGCTCGGTGTATTCCTCCCTCATTATTCGTGAGGAAACAGGAGCCCAGAGATGTTAAGAGACTTGCCCAAGGTCACACAGTGACCACAAGGCTTTGTCTGAATTATCGCGTTGTTTTTAAAATGTTTAATTGCCAGCATTGAGAAATGGAGCCAATTGTTTGTTCCTCTCTCTTTTTAAAAAAGATTTTATGTATTTATTTTTAGAGAGGGGAAGAGAGGGAGAAAGAGAGGGAGAGAAACATCAATGTGTGGTTGGCCCTTTTGTGCCCCCTACTGGGGACCTGGCCCATAACCCAGGCATGCGCCCTGACTGGGAATTGAACTCGTGACCCTTTGGTTCACAGGCCTGTGCTCAATCCACTGAGCTGTACCAGCCAGGGCAGTTCACTTGTTTCTCTTGAATATTTGAAAAAAACTGTCAGTCATGGGCCTGCCTTTCTTCCTGCCACCTTTCACTGCTAACCAGACATATTCCCTCAGGTGAGCTAAGCTCAGCAGTGCCAAAGTCCAACCACAGACTCCAGTAAAAACCCCGGAGTTCTGGAATTTTGAGATTATCTGTAATGCTCCGGATCAAATGCCTGAGTGCCCGGGGTCAGAGGATGCTGACCATTAGCTATCCCTTTTACTTGGAGTTTGTACTCCTAGTTAACCACAGTCCCTACCACTTCCTGTCACCCTGCACTTGACCCATTTCTCTCATTCACCATCAGATTGTGAACTAGATTAGCACACTCAAGTCTCATATCATATCCTGTTATCATTTCCAGCTGACAGATGCAGAAACAAGTTCAAGGAGACAGTGACTTGCCCAAGGTCACACACTCAGCAAGTGTCAGGACAAGGTTGCAAACACAAGCCTACCCACTCCTAGCACCAGCCTTCTTTGCCCTTTGCTGAGGTTCCTTCCCAGGCTCACAGGCCAAGGAAAGTCTGCGAGCAGAGACAAGAACGGGAACTCAGTGTGGGTCTCTCACCCTGGGGAAGAAGTGTAAAGAGGGAGAGTGCTTGAATCTGCCTTCGGATCTCACAGACTCCCCTGCAATGGGTTTTCTGGGGACAAAGGGCTGTTTCCAGCGGGTGACCGATGGCTCCGGCAGTGCAAGACCCTTATCAGTGAGGGCACAGACCTTCACATTTGTCCCTGTTTTGTGACTGTCACAAAAAGGCTGCCACATTCAGTTTGCTGCTCCTTTTTCGTTCTTCAGACCTCGCAGGAAAGCAGGAGGCAGGGAGGGCTGTGACCGACAGCCCCGTGGGTGACAGTGCAGAAGCCCCACTGTTCTGGCAGCCCCAGTGAGGAGACAGCTGCCCCCACCCTCCAAACTAAGCAGCCCCCGTGGTTGGGGGGCCAGGGAGAGAGATCTCGTTTTCTCTCCCCTTATAGAGTTGACAGCTTGGACAGTAGCTTCCGAGGAACGAACTTTATTCTCAGGCAGACAGACAGGCCTGAGCTTTCAAAGGTGCCATGAATATTGATGACTTTGCTCCCTGCTTCCTCACTGCCACTGCTGCCTGGGGAGGTGCTTCGTTCCTGCTCTGCAGAAGCCATGGGTCCGTACTCTGGGGTGTAGGCCCACCAGGTGGCGCTGTTGCCTAGTGAATGACGAAGGTGCTGCCTCTACACTAGGCTCTGTAGAGTATGGAGCCCGCTAAGGGGCTGTGTATATAGGTTCATACAATCCTCAAGACGACCTCAAGAAGGAGGCAGTGAGGAGCAGAGAGGCCAGGTTGCTTTACTTAAGATCAGACAGCTAGGAAGTACAGGAGACAATACTGTATGTAGCAAAAGGTCAGAGTAAAGACACCAACTGCCCCTACCTGGGAAAGGCTATGAAGATTATTTCCTGGAATTAAGTCCTTCCTATTTTTCAGATTCTAAGATGGTCCCTCTTTTATGAAAGTATAGGATGGTGGATGTGTGTATGTTGTTTGCCCTCAATCAAAATCAAAGTTTTTGCTCTCTCATGCCCTTGTTTCCCCCACTCCCCACCAAAACCTAGGAACCCTAAATCCAAGATCTAGGACCACGCCTCCTGAAGACCAAGCTAAAGGGGAAATTTGAGTTCCTACCGATGCAATAAGAGTTATGTTGCTAACTTTCCAGCCTTAGTAATGTTTTGCCCCATTCCCCCCAAAAAATCTCGAATATATATTGAACATGTACCATTCATGTATTCCGATAACAAGAGCTCACTGAACACCTACCAGGGCTGGTGGTAGTGCTTCAAATACAATGTCAATGAAAGAGGCAGAGTCATCCCCTTAAGGAGCTGCTGGAGGAGATGAGAATGGATCAGATACACACAGCACACACGCGTGAATTTGTGAGCTCTGAGGGAGAAGTGCTTGGGTGCTGTGCTCGGGGAGGGGGAGCTGTTTGTGGGCTGTGAGGTCAGGAGAGACTTCCCTGAGGGAACCGCTCATGAGCTGAGAGCTGAAGGATGGACAGGCATCAGTTGGTAGGACAGAGGCCTGGAGGGCATTCCAGGCAGAGGACAGAGCATGAGCAAAGGCCCTGTGGCCCAAGGGAGAAGGGTGGGCATAGACCAGCAAACACCTGGGGAGGCTGGAAGCGGAAAAGTGGCGAGAACGTGACGTGGGATCCGGGTAAGAGCAGACAGAGGCCAAGACTTGTCTTGGGTGGCTTCCCAGGGGTTCACTCTTGACCCCAGAGCTCTCTTCCTGATACTTAATATGAGAACTGATTCTTTTCTGTCCCAGATGAGCGTTCTCTTGCCAGGGCCTTGAGTAATTTGGCTCTTGGTTCAAACACTGGTCATAACCGATGTGACAGCCTATTTGGTGCCATCCAGTGGACTGGTAAACAGAACCCTGGGGATGCCGCAGGATTTCCAGTCCCCGGCCCTGCAGGACAGACTGAGTCTTGACACCATTTTCGATTTGAAGGATCCTTGGCTGTTGTGCAGGTAAGAGGCCAGAGGGGCTTCAGTGGGTGGGGGACGGGGGGCAGATGAGGAGTCTGTTGGGCAGTGCCTCCCACACAGTCATGTCACTGAGGACCAACACTAGAACCCCGGGTCTTCAGTGCTCATGTTCAAGAACACTTACTTTACTTAACAATGGCCCAAAGTTCAAGGGTAGTGATGCTAGCAATTCGGATATGCCAAAGAGGGACCGTAGACTTTGTTACGCATGTGTCTGTGTAGGAGAACGTGGTGGTTAGTGCTCGGCGCTGTCCACAGTCCAGGCATCCCGTGGGGGTCGTGGGCCACAACCTCTGCAGACAGGGAACCACTGTCCCTGGCGAACAGCGGTGCCCCTCGGTGTTGGTCCTGCTCGCTCTGCATTTGTGGGATCCATCCACACTGCTCTGTGCGGACAGTCTGCTCGCTCTCACTGCTGCGTGATGCCCACCTGGTGGATATAGCACACGGGACCCGGTCGGTGGTCTGCGTGCATTCAGACAGTTTTATACCTGGGGCTCTTAGGGACAGCGGTGCTGGGAACATTCCAGTCTGGGTGCACGTGTGGACATAAATGCTCGTCTGTGTTGGCACAGACAGAGGGGAAACTGCAGAGTCCCAAGGTCTGAATGCATTTCTGCTTTAGGAGACATGAACAGAGCTGTACAGAATGGGGCCTCAACTTGTCCAGCCATCAGCCCCATGTGGAGTGCCCACCTTCCCCATCCCCAGCAGCACTGGACACAGACACATTTCATTTTAGGCATCCTGGTGACACGTGGTAGGACCACACTGTGTTGTCAGGTTGCGTTTCCCTAGGGACTAATGAGGCTGAACACACCCGGATCTGAGTTTCAGTGAGGTGTGTGTCCTCTCTTGTGAGAAGTCTGGTCCCACTTTTGCCTGTGTCTCTCTCTTTTGTTATACACACAAATCCTTTGTTGGACATGGGCGTGCAGAAGCTTCTCCACTGTGTGGCGTGGCATTTCACTCTCTTAGTTGCGTCTATTGATGCAGAAGTGTTTTCATTTCAAAGTAGTCCGTTTTTTTCCTTCACGGTCAGCACCATTTATCCTCATTGTGTCATCTTTGCCCACGCCCAGCCTCATGAAAACATTCTCTTTTTTCTTGCATTCTAGAAGTGTACTGTTCTGCCCCCAAAATTACATGCACAGCAAATCTGGAACAGGTTTTTGGATAGGAGCTTGAGGTCGGGTTCAAGATCTCCACGTGGAAAGGCGGCCGGCATTACGAACTGAAAAGGCTGGCTACATTTCTGTCTCATTCCCAAGAATGAGGTGTTTCAGCTGCAGTCACCGTAAGTGTTTGGTGTGACACCTGCAGCCACTTGCTCATTCATTCGGCCGGCGTTAACGGAGGTCGTGCTCCGAGCCACGCTCTGTGCCGGGTGCTGAGGACACGGGGCACTGCCCTCGAGGTCCCCAGCAGAGGGGACACATGGCACACTGCCCCCAGCATGGGTCTGTCTTACTCATCTGCATACTCTCCCAGCCTTGCACGGCGCCCAGCACACAATAGGGGCTCATCAATTAGCGACAGCTGTGGGCCACAAGACAGTGTTATGTCTTTGGCATTTGGACTTTGTTGAATCACAGCCTGTCGGCGTCAGTGCTGGGTGACCTGAGCGTGTCACATCGTCTCCCTGACACTCATTTCCTCCTGTGTAGGATGGGAACGGCCATCACCGGGTCCAGAGGGAGTTCAAGGACCTAATCTGTGAAGAGAGCCTGGCCCGTGCTGAGTATTTGACAAGTTACGGCTGTTGGATTGAAGATTGTCACCACCATGTCAGTGACCCCCGGCGAGCACTCGGGTCTCCGGTCACCTCCTAGAGAACGAGGAGCACTGACCACATCCCCTCCGTGTCTCACCCACGCTGGGACCCCAGATTCAGGAAGGTGGTTGTCTTAGGTGGGTGCACAGCGGCATCTAGTGGACGAGAAGGAAAACGCATGGTGTCATGGGGACATTGGAAAGACAGTTTTACGGGCTGGGACTAAAGCTGGCGGAGAGGCCAGGAAGGTGACTCACCTGTGCTGAGCGCCCAGTAGGGGGTGAGACACTTCCCCTTCTGCAGAATCCAACCAACTATTTAAGATCGAAGCAATGTTGGCCTCGAACACGTGTTTCCGGAGGACGGATCCAGAGGGAGCACACGGCCCTGCTTCCACTGGACCGGGGGGGACCTGGATACCACCCGCCCAGACAAGACAGGGGAGGGGGAGTACAGGTCACCCCCCAACCCCCAGGGGAAACACCAACATTCGAAACCAAACACTGGCAGTCTAAATCCCGAGACCGCTAGAAAGGAAAGGGCTGGGATTCCGTGGCGGGATTTCCGTGGGTCAGCATGCCGCCTGGGAGAGTGGTGAGAAGGGACAGACAGTCCCATCGGATGGAGGAATTAACATATGGTGACTGAGGTTAGTTAGGAGCAGGGCTGGGGGATTCTCAGAGAGGGCCCAGAGGGGCCCCCTGTGAAGATAGGGGTCTCTGTCCCCTGCCCCGGCAGGGTCTGGGGAGGCAGGAGGAGTTCGTAAACGCTGCACTGCGGTGAGGGAGGGGCAGGCAGGGAAGGGGTGCAGCTGCTGCCTGCGCTCAGCCAGGCCTCAGCCCAGGCTGGTCGGAGGACCCCTCACATCCATGGCCAGCAGACCTCGGGGCAGGCCAGCTCCGTCCCTGCACCCACCTGAGCACCAGCACAATAGACCACCTTCCTGATCAGTTAGCGATCACTGTTTGTTTATCAAGGGTCGTCACTGAAGCCGAGCTAATGAATTCGTCAGAGAGCTGCCCTGTGGGCAGTGGCATGAAAGGCCTGGGCTCCCAGCCACGTGGGCACTACGCAAACACTGGTCAAGCCCTCAGGACGGGCACCTTGAGGTGCCGATGTGTGAGGGTGGTGGGGGAGTCGGGACACAGATTGGACCCCCAGTTCCTCAAGAGACTTTCTTTAAAGGAAGCGCCACAGTTTGGGGTCTGGGATTCAAACGTGTGGGTGAAGCTGGGTGAAGCGCGTGCCCTGCTGTCGGCTGAGACCCCCCCTGTCTCTCCCCAGCACCCTTGGGACAGGAGGGTGTGGAGAACAGGGGATGGGGGTTGGGGGGTGGCCCCTGGTTTGGGAGTCCAGGATTTGATCTACAGGACTGGGGGGTTCAGGGATCTCTGTCACCAAGGAACCAACTACATTCCTGTCCTAGACCCACCTCCCACCGGTGTTGTGACACTGGGAACGTCACTCGTGCCTCTGCATTTCAGTGCCAGGACTGTGAAGGGAGGGTCACAGCCCCTTCTCCGCCTGCCCGCAGGGCCCACGAGCAGATCGCAGGGGATGAGACGGATGCTCCCCGCAAACCGCTACGAAGCGTCCCACCACGTCCAGACTGAAGGCCACCTCCAACCACCCCCTGCCCCGGGGCCACCAGCTGCCCTCTCGGGAGGCAGCCCGTCTTCCCTCTGACACTTAGTCAGAGTGTCTTCTTCTGTCAGACACTCAGTACTGGAGCGCTCACGTGGCCCTTCGGAAGGACTCATCACTTGTCTCCAGGCTCGGTCTGAAGTCTCTTATATTCAGCCTCCTAGTGCTAGTGAGCAGGCCCCATGGCACAGGACAGGGGCCTGAGGGCAGAGGGGGTTAAGCCACTTTCCCAGGTCTGTGTGGCTCCCTGGGCAATTTGACATGTGTCATCAGACACCAGCTCCCGTGCTGTCACTGCGCTGTGCTGACTGTCCTGTCCTGTGGAAGTGAAGCCACGTCCCCACATTGTCATCGGTGCACGCCACACTGCGATCTCCCTCCTCCGGCCCAGCTCGGAGCCAGTTGGTCCTCCCCAGTGAACAAGGAGAATGGAAGCGTGACCTGGGCGTGCATGAATGCTCCCCACGGCCTTCTGCCAGGGACATGTCAGTCGATGGTCTTCCTATTTTGAGTGTGTTTCCAAGGGTCACGGCTCAACATCACAGAAAGAAAGGGGTCCCCCATAAGGGGCTCAAACACGGGGTTCACAGGGAAACCACTGTGGTCCAGAGACTCTACTGCCGTCCTCCGCAGGGGTTCAGCAGCGTGAAGGTGGCCATCTGCCCTAATGACAGAGGCACAAAAGTCCCTCGCCCCACCCCACCCCCCGCCCCTCCAGGGAACTTGCTGGGGAAGTAACACCAGCAGAGTCTAGTCAGGAGACTGCAGTGTGCACAGCAGAGACCGGCTCTTGATGAGGAAGGACTTGGGTGGGGAAGCGTCACAGAGCCAGCACAGCCACTGCCCACCGGCAGCCAGGCCTCGGCGTGGGCCACTCTGTTCAGCCGTCACCGAGACCCTGCAGGCGTGTGCACCTCACCCATGAAGCCGCTGAAGCACCAGCCCAGCAGACACCTTTCCCAGGTCCTGATGTTACCTGCGCGATGTCCAGGTCCGGTCAGTGGAAAACAAAGCTGATTCCTTGTGCAACCATCACTCGGGTGGTTGTTTGGAACGTCGTGGGGTCTGACTGAGCTGGGAGGCCGATGCTGGTCACCCAGGGGGGTCGCCTGACCACCAGGAAGTCTCACTGCGAGGCAACTGATAGAATCAAGCGCTGGGGTGGGGGGAAGTGAGGGAAACAGGGACCCGTGTTTGGATCCCCCAGTCCATCATGGGGGAGGGGCTCCATCCGGAGAGAAGGCAGTGCATTTTGGGTCAAGGGTCGAAACATGCGGCCAAGAGCTGGGATGTAAGCCGTTCTCATGGGCCGGGCACCTGCTCCGGGCACGAGCTGCCTCCCTGCAGTAACTCTGCGGCAGGAGGATGTGGGAAGGCTGGTGAGGAGCGCTCTTATTCCTGCTGTCCGGGGCCTGAACTCGTGTCTGGGGACCTTAGGTTCAGGGACCTCTGTCCCCGGGGAACATCTTACACCCCCTGCCTCAGGTCTGTTCCTCATCAGTGCTGGTCTCTGAGCGAGACACTTCACCTCTCTAAATTCCAAGGCCCTGGACGTAAACTGTGGGTCACAGCCCTTCCTCTGGTCGCCCCAGTGCTGATGCAAACATAACAAGATATACAACAGATTTTTTTCTCTGAGCTCTCAGTCACGCCGGTGCAGAAAAGTAAGGTTTCATCCTCCTGTCCCGTCATCTCCGGAGGCGAGCAGTGCGGCATTCTCGCGTATTCCAGATCTTTAATACTCGGACACCTACGTAGGTAGCACGTACGAAGCGCCGATCGTTTCTCTCCAGGCTTTGTATTTATTCTGAGTCTTACATCGTTAACAAGCATTTCCCCAATCACAGAGCAGGAAGCTGAGAACAGATTAGCTGAGTAGCCGTCGCCGGCACACGCGGCTTTCGAACGGGTTTTGCTCCCAGTCACCCAGTCACCCTGTCACTGTGCTGCACCAGCTTTCTTCTCATCGCACCTGAATCTCGTTCCCACACAATCAGTCCGCTGGGCGTTTTAGCTTCACACTGAACTGCAAGGTCCATCTTCCTAGGTCCCATTTGATTCACGCGGCTTCCCACGCGGCTGGTGAGAAGGCGACCTGAAGTTTGACCTGGAAATACTTTTTCAGTTGCAGTAGACATTCAAGAATCTGTTAGTCCCTGCTGTCCAGAACGCCTGACATCAACTTAAGCGAAATCTTATGCAAGCATACACTTAGGAAGTTAAAATATAAGATTAAAATATTTAACAATAAAAAGAGGTCAAAGTGGAACAGGACCTCTGCAGCACAAGGCTTCCCAGAAGGTCAAGGTCGTGGGGAGGGGGGAGAGTCACTGTATGTAATCATATTTAGATTACTTTTTAAACCTCAGCACAATCGAAGAACTGGGTCACTCTGTGTTAGCAGCTATCCCAGGAAAAGCGAAGAATGGAGAGAACGTCCCGGACTCTAAAGTAAGTCTTCAGCCCTAACCGGTGTGGCTCCGTAGGTTGAGCGCCATCCTGCAAAGTGAAAAGCCGCTGGTTCGATTCTGGGTCAGGCACATGCCTGGGTGGCAGAGTGGCCCCTGGTTGGGGTCCTCGGGGCACATGCGAGAGGCAACAGGGTGATGTTTTTGTCACACATTGATGTTTCTCTCCCTCTCTTCCGCCCTCCCTCCCCCTCCCTCTAGTAAAACATAAAACTAAAGTGAAACGCTGCATTTTGCTGTGTAATGCGCACCCACCTTTTTGTATGCGTTATACACGGGTTATTATGCCCGCCATTGTTATACCCGTGGTATGTAATCATTACACCCACGTACAGTGCACATCCTTATTTTTCCCTCAAAAATTTGGGCAGAAAAGTGCATGTTATACAGAGCAAAATATGGCAAGCCTTCCTTTCTGCAAAAGTGAATGTTATTACAAAAGAAAGTGAAAGGGTATCTGAAGTTTTATGGATTCTTAAACCCAAACCTGCATGTTATCAAGAGTTAACACGAACAACTCCCCAACATTGGATTGTCCGGCCAGCACACCTGCCGTTGACTCTCTGCCCGATCCAACTGCTGCAGAGTGTTCCCCACGAGTCTCGAAGGACTCCACCGAGACCCTTCCACCTTTTCAGCTGTCTGTCTATAATCCCATTGACAGCTGAAGTTCTTCTACATACAAATAAGTGTGAAAGCCATGAATGTATACAAAGAAAAGACAGATGTAACTACAATGGTTAATATTAAACCCCAGTTATTAAGTAAAACTGTCAAGGTCGTTTGGAGTAGAAAAGACATCAAATGGATCCAAACAATATTCTTTTAGCATCAGGATGCCAGAAAAGGGGCGTGCTACCCAGGTGTTATCCAGGAGCCTTTCCCGACAAGTCCCGGGTCCACATCAGTGGTTACCTTAGCACCTCACCCACCCCTGCTCCAATAGAGAGTTGTCCAGTTTCTTCAGTTATCTATTGGGAGTGCAAGATTCTTCAAAGCAGGAGCCATGTTTCCTCGCCTCTACGTTTTTATAGGCTGACCACCTGGCACTACACCTCCTGCCCTCTAGAGGGTGTCGAAATGCTGACTGAAGGAACAGCCCACGAAAAATTCCACCAGGCGGGCTTTTCTTGTGATTCAGAAGCACCGATCTCTTCTTTTTACTAACAGCGACTCGGAAAGGCTCTCACACTATTTTATGGCATTCTAAGATTAATACAAACTTAAACAGTTTACAAGGTCAATAACTGGATGATGGTGCAAATTCGTATGGAGCCACAGAGGACCCTGAACAGCCAAAACAGTCCCCAGAAGAACAAAGCTGGAGGCATCACATTTCCTTATTTCAAAATATATTGCAAAGCTAAATAATCAGAACAGTATGGTACTTGACTAAAGACACATCTGTGGAGAACAGAGAGCCCAGCACTAAATGCATACATTCAAGCACTCTTCAATGGGGCCCAAGAATACAGAATGCAGAAAGGGTGTCTCTTCGATGAATGGGGATGGGAAAATTCAATATCCTCATTCAAAAGAATGAAACTGGACCCTATCTTACAGCTTACACAAAACCAATTCAAACGGGTTTAAGATTTCAATGTAAACCCCTCAACCGTAAAACTCCCAGAAGGAAACATGGAGCAAAAGCTTCACGTCGTTGGTCCTGGTGATCATTTCATGGAAACGAGACCAGAAGTGCAGCCAACAAGGCAAAAATAGACGAGTGGGAATGCATCGAACTGAAAAGCTTCTGCCCAGCCAGGGAAACCATCAACAGAGTTAAACTTACAGAATGAGAGAAAATACTTGCAAACTATGTATCTGTAAGGGGTTAATTTCTAAAATATCTAAGGAAATACAACGCAATAGCAAAGAAAAAAAAAAGTAATAATCCACTTGAAGAAAGAGAAAGGACCTGAATAGACTTTTCTCCAAAGAAGACATCCAGATGGCCAGAAGGTGTGTGAAAAGACGCTTCACCTCACTCTCCAACAGGGTGATGCAAATCCAAGCCACAGTGAGAGGTAGCCTCACCGGTGAGGGTAACTACGATCAAAACCAAACCACAAGCGACAGCAAGTGCTGGTGAGGAGGTGCGGAAATGTGCACATACGTTGGTGGGAATGCAAAACGATACAGCCGCGATGGCCAACAGCATGGAGATTCCTCAAAAATTTAAAAATGGAACTAGCATATGATCCGGCAATCCCACTTCTGGGTGTCTGTCCAAAAGAACTGAAATGAGGATCTCAAAGAGATGTGAGCACGATTAAAAATAGCCAAACCATGGAAACAACCTAAATGTTCATCAACAGGATGGATGGGTAAAGTTAATATGGTTTATACAGACAATGGAAGGTTATTCAGCCTTTAGAAAGAAGTTCTGCAGTATGCGACAACAGGAATGACCTTGAGGACATTATGCTAAGCGGAATAAGCCAGTCACAGGAGGAAACGCTGTGTAATTCCACTTATGTGAGATAAGTAAAATAGTCAGACTCATTGCAGCAGAGAATGCCACTAATGGTGGTTTTCAGGAGGGGTGGGGAAATGGGGAGCTGGTAACTAACAGATATAAAGTCTCAGTGAGGCAAGATGAGTTCAAGTATGTTACGCCCTGGCCAGGTGGCTTAGTTGGTTGGAGCATCGACCTGTGCACCAAAAGGTTGCGGTTTGATTCCCGGTCAGGGCATATACCTAGGTTGCAAGTTCGGTCCCCAGTCGGAGCACATATGAGAGGCAACTGACGGATGTCTCTCACATCGATGTTTCTCTCTCCCACTCTCTCTCTCCCCCTTCCTCTCTCCCTTTCTCTCTCTCTCTCAAATCAATAAACATATCCATCCTTGGGTGAAGATTTGAAAAAAAGGACATTAAGAGGATAAACCTCACTTTAATTGCTTTTAGCACACTGAACAGAAATTTAAAAATTAAACAAAAGAGAAGCAAGTTGGAGAATCGGAGCTGAGGTTTGGTTGCATTAGGCAATTCTTGGCAAATGATGACAGGCAAATGTGTGCCTGTGGTGATGACCTGTGAGGACAGCACAATGCAGGTGACACTGAGATGTCCAAGGACCTGCTCAACCTTTCGGTGCGGCGATGTGCCAGCCCAAGAAAATGTTCCTAGACTTCCTAGTTCTCTTAGAGTTGTCATATGCAAGTGCATTGTCTAGCTATGAAAAGCAATTACATTGACTTGACTAATGAATAATGATCTCCGTTTGATTTTCCATAAGCCTAAAATATAGAGGGCATACAACATTGATAGCCAGAAAATTCACTGCAGGAAGAGAAATAGTTGCAAGCTGTACATTCTTCCCGTCCTGCCGAGTCTGTGGGAATGCTGCGGTTATCTGCCTGGAGTTTTAGTGCTGTAATGCAATGTTAATTTGCTGTAGCTTGAAAAAACTTCTAAGGACTAGAAAAAGCTAAATCTGCTAAGCATTGGAAAATTCCTGGCTCTTCTTTCAAATGAACTTTAGAATCAGTGCACTGAGTCCCAGAATATAACAAAGGCTGTTGTCCGTTAATTTGGGCTTGTACTGAATTTAGACATCAATTTAGTTCCTCCAAGTTGCAGTCTTGCTAAGATTTTCCTGGAAAATCCTTGTGCTTGAAAGTGATTCCAAGGAAGTTACTGCTTAGATTTAACTGTGGAACCCGGCCCTGGGTGCCTTCTGGGTAGTGGCCAAGCCTACTGTGTGTTCTGGTTGGTTTGATTCTGGTTTGTCTGATGGGGGGATAATCCAGGGGAGAGGGTGTGGGAGAAGAGAGGAGGGTCAGAGGAGAAAATTCTGGAGTGTTGGGTTGGATATGATACTCCCAGACATCACTTGTGGACTCGCTCGGTGTCCTGCCCCAAGTCCAAACCCGTCCTCAGGTGTGGCATGTTCTGAGAAAATATTTCCTAGGTCTGCATTAGTCACACCTGGACTGCACGTCTCAGGGAGTACCAGCCTCTTTGTGGTACTTGGGACTCTTTCCAGTAGGTCTTCTTTAATGCCTTCCAGAAAAGTTGTACAATTCTTCTGCCCTCTGTTTTTACAGGGCATGTGACAGATTTATTCCTGGGCACTTTATGGTTGGTGTTTCACCAACAGAACGTAAGGGCCATAAGGGACGGGACTTCGCCTGTGCTTTCCCTGCCCCTTTTCCAGGGGACACAACGGTGCCCGGCAAAGAAGAGGGGCTCATGGGCAGATACCTGCAAAAAATGAGACTCAACTACCAACTTACACCATACACAGGAGTAAACTCAGAGTGGATAAAAGGCTTACGTGTAAGTCACAACACCATAAAAATCCTAGAAGAAAACACAGGCAGTAAATCTCAGACATCTCTCGGGGCAGTATTTTTGCTGATATGTCTCCTAGCACAATGGAAATAAAGGAAAAAAATAAACCAATGGGACTACATCAAACTAAAAAGCGTCTGCACAGCAAAAGAAACCATCAATAAAATGCAAAGGGAACCCACTGTTTGGGAGAACATATCCACCAATGATACAACTTATAAGGGGTGAATCTCCAAAACATATGAAGAACTCCTACAACTCGACACCAGAAAGACAAACAATCCAGTTTAAAAGTGGGCAAAGGACTTGAGTGAGACACTTCTCTGAAGAGAACACACAGGTGGCCAACAGACATAGGAAAAGATGCCCAATGTCACTAATCATCTGAGGAATGCAAATTAAAACTACCATGAGGCATCCCCTCACACCTGTCAGAATGGCCATCATCAATAAAGCAGCAAACAAATGTGAAGAGGGCGTGGAGAAAGGGACCCTCGTGCCCTGCCAGTGGGAATGCAGACGGGCACAGCCACTGCGGAAAGCATTAGGGACTCCACATGAGGGAAAGCATGTTCTGAGAAAATATTTCCTAGGTCTGCATTAGTCACACCTGGACTGCACGTCTCAGGGAGTACCAGCCTCTTCGTGGTACTTGGGACTCTTTCCAGTAGGTCTTCTTTAATGCCTTCCAGAAAAGTTGTACAATTCTTCTGCCCTCTGTTTGGAAAGCGTGTGGAGTGTCCTGAAAAAACTACAAATGAACTGCCTTATACAATGTACATTTATACAATGGAATACTAGGCAGCAGAAAGAAAGAAGAAGAAAATCTTACTTTTGGGGACAGCATGGATGGACCTGTAAACTATCACACCAAGGGAAACAAGCCAATCAGAGAAAGACAGATAACATAGTATCTCACTTATGGGGGGAATCTACTGAACAAAATAAACCGAGGGACAAAATAGAAACAGAGGCACGGATACACGGAACGGACTGCCAGCTGTTAAGGGGAGCGGCGGGGGATGGCGGGGTGGGGGGCGGACTGGCTGAAAAAAGGCGAGGGTTTAGCTGAACAACATGAAATGACTTTTTACAGGTGCTGGACTTCTTTTCCCTGGGGCTGCGTTAAACGTTTCACATTCAATATCTCATTTAAGTCTATCATTCCCATGAGGTGGTAAAGATGAGAAAACTGAGGTTCGGAGAGTGTGCCCCACCCTCTCCTGCCACTTCCTCGAGCCTGGCACGTGGCAGACATCGACTGAGTGACGCGGTCCTTCCCGCCCCACGTAGAGGGGCTGGGGCACTGGCGTTGGGCAGGAAGGTGGGGGCGGGGTCGTCGGGAGGTCCGGCGCTGGAGGTGAGCGGGTGCGGGTGTGCACGGGGCGGGGAAGATCTTCGTGCAGGGAACTTGGAAGGCCCGGCAGAGTGTTTCCGGGGGGCGGGGCCACGCGCAGGACGGCCCTGACGTCACTCGGCGCCAGCCCCGCCCCACCGCGGCTGGCAGCTCTGGAGTCGGAGAGCAGGATCCGCCACCGCTGCCAGTGCCTCCCGGGACTTGGGACGCTGCGCGCCCAGCCATGGCTTCGGGCCCCGCGGGTGAGGGGGCGCAGGGGTGGCGGGAGGGCAGTCCCGATCCCGGCCCCAGCCCGCGGCTGAACGGCCGCCTTCCTGTCTTGTCCTACAGGGCCCGAGACCCGGCAGAGGCTGCTGCGCACCGTCAAGAAGGAGGTAGGTGGTGAGGTGGGGGAGGGGGAGGGGCAGGGGCGCCCCGTCCCCCGCAACCTCTGGGGGCGGGGCAGTCGTGGCCACCCTCCCCCAGGAAGGAGTCTCAGAAGTGGGGGTCGTCACTGGTGCTGGGGGGCGGCCACCTTGGTTGTGGGGCTCACCTGGGTGGGTACTCACCTCTAGCAGGACCTGAGGAGGCTGGGAGTTTGGGGGTGGGGGCTCTGGGTGTTTTTCTGCTGCGTGCAGCATGCGGGCTCTCCAGCTGCGGGGCACTCCTGCCTGTGTCTGGGTAGGACCCCCTCTCTTGCAGGAGCCGGTGGGTGGGTCTCACTACATCGAGACAGCCGAGGGGCGGGGGGCTGATAGGGTGTGGAGGGGGGAGTCTGAATGGGGCTGCAAGAGGACTAGACTTCAGGGAAGGGGGAAGATCACCCTTTGGGAAAATAAAGCCTTTCCCCACACAACTCCACACTCTCCCTTCCGGATTCTCAGCCCTTGGAGCCACCCCCAGGGGCCAGGGGGACTCCGTCCCTGAGAGTCCCTGGTCAGAGGGTTGCTCTGCTTGAGCATGTGCTTGCACTCTCCTGGCAGGCAGGGGCCCCTCACCCTCCACCCATGAAGGAGGATGAGCGTCAGACAGGGTTCTGCTGCCCCACTCCTCTCTCCCTGGGGCCAGCGGGGAGCCCAGTCTAGCCTGGTGTTGACAGCCCTTGACTTTGTGCAGAGGGGAGAATCTAGAGGGATGGGTGTCCGGCAAGCATTTAGATGCCTGGTCTCTGTGTGTGTGTGTATGTGTGTACATGCCTGTGTGGGTGAGGCATGTGGCCGTGAGCATGTGTATCTGAGATGTCTGTGCGTCTGTCTGGAGATAACCTCAGTGTTATCTCTGTGTATTGCGTGCACAGGTATCTGTGTGTCTGTGTTTATCTGTATTTTTTAGTATGATGTGTGTCTATGTGATGCAGGAATCTGTGTGAATGAGTGAGGTTGTGACTGTGTGTATATCTGTGTGTGTGATGTGTGGATGAGTGAGACTATGACTGTGTGTGTGTTGTGTGAATGAGTGAGGCTGTGACTGTGTGTGTCTGTGTGTGTGATGTGTGCATGAGTGAGGCCCGTGACTGTACATGTGTTGCTCTCCTCAGGTCTCCCACATCCCGCTGCCTGGGACCCCATTGCTGCTGAGCCAGCATCAGGGGTGTATCCTGAGTCTTTAGCCTGCAGACCTTGGGGCTGCCTGACCCCCAAGTCCGTGTGTATTCAGGGTGTCAGCATCTGGTGCCAGCGCTGAACATCAAGAAGCCCCTCCCCACATGGTGGCAGACAGCCATCAAGGGCAGCCTCCAGGCTGCGGGTGCCCTGTTGCTGCCCTGCCCTCCTCATGCATGGGTGTGTGTGTGGCGTGCCTGTGTGGTTTCCAGGATGAGCCCCAGGGCTGGATGCACATCCTGACCTTTCTGAATAAGGAAACATACAGGATACATGGAATCCCTCTGAAAGGCCCAGAACTTTTCCGCTTTGCCCTTGTAGAGACCCCTGTGGGGACCTGAAGAAAACTGTCTAGTCCCTCTTTCCAGCACAACCCACGGACCCACACATTCTGATGGCTATTTGGGGAGGGTGTATATAGACACCCCGCCTCACCCTGCCAAAGCCTTAGGGTTACAGACCTGCAGTCCTTTTGTTCATTGTTTAACCACACCTGGATGTAATCTCTGCTCCCCAGATGTGTGCTCCTGGAATGGCTGTGTTTTTAAGGGAGTGGTAGTTGACTGGTTCCGTTGGGAGGGGGCTGTAGGCAAAAGGCTGTCAGCGAGGCCCCTGGCCCCAGCTCTGCCAGCAGCTCCACTGGTGCCCTGGACAAGTCCCTTTCCTTCTCAAGGCTCCGTTTCCACATCTGGAGAAGGAAGCCTTGGTGTCCTTGGCAGTCCGACCACATCTGTCTGGTTTGGGTCATTGGCCAGGCTGGGGAACACTTTGTCCTGGTGGCCAGCCATCTAGCCTGCATCCTCTCTCCTGGGAGAGCCTGGGTTGGGGTACAGAATAAGCTTTCTGCCTGGCTGTGGGCCAAGACCATCTGACTAAAGGGACCTTCTGGGATCCTGCTTGGTACCTGAGAGGGTGGGGCCAAACCTTCCAGGCTTGGACAAAGGGCCTCAAGTACCCGGCGACTCCGCATGCATCCGCAGAGGCCAGACTCCGCAGCCCCAAGATGGCGGTTATTCCTAAAGTTCGCATTTCTTAGGGCCCGTCCTTCCAGTCACCTGAGCGTCCACTTCCTGGGGCTACTCTGGGCCCCGCCCTGTGTGCACAGGAACTTCACAAGGAGAGTGAGGTTGCCCCCGTTTTACAGACAAGGAAACACGCTCAGGGAGGAAGAGGAAGTTGATCAAGAGCACAGCCAAGCGGGGGCAGAGCTGGGGACTTACCCCCAGGACTGTCTGGCGGAAGAGCCGGGCCCTTCCCGCTCTCTGTCACAGACACGCCCATCCTCATGTGCACAGCACCGTCATTTCGGCGTGTGTGGGTGGCATCATTTCTACGGTACATCAGAGAAAACGGGCTCAGAGAGAGAGTGGTGTTTCAGGGGTACAGACAAGTAAAGGGGGACAAGTTCAAGTCTTCTGTCTGTGAGCTGCCCTGTTCGGCCTGGGTGCTCCCTGGGGACCCTCCAAAGCAGACTCCTTTCCTTTCTCTTTGGGGACCACCTACCCCTAATATCCGAGAGCCCGTCTCCAGTGGAATGCATACAAATCTGGGGTCAGATCAGGTGTTCCTTCTCTTCACCGTCTGGGTTCGGAGGAGCCGCATCCCTGCCCGCCCCAGCCTGCCTGGAAGGCTCCTCGCATCCTCCTTTCTGGCAGCAGCGGCTGAACAGTTTCTGGGCTTCAGCCAGGCAGGTCTGCAGGCTTTGCCTGAGCATCCAAAGCCACGAGGCCAGCAGGGGCTGTGGGTCTGGAAGCTCTGTCCAGTGCTGAATCAGGGAGCTGTTGTGCCCCAGCATCATGAAGCAGGTCAAGAAGGAGCTTTGGGATCAGCCAGAGCTGGGTTCAGGTGCCGGCGCATTTGCTTCCCGGGGGCTTTCGTGTGTCAGAGGCTGGGCTGGGCACTGTGGATGCAGCAGGGAACAAGATAGGCCGTCCTTCTTGGGGCTGACATTCCCGTGTGGGAGACAGACTCCGACAGACCTCCCGAGTGTAATTAAAAAGGTAATTACAGGCCTTGCACCAGGTCTGGAGGATAGGCTCTCTGCGGCACAAGCATGCACAGTGGAGAAGTGGCTGCATGCAGTTATGTATCGTGAATGTATGTCGTGTCCAAGAAGGTGTGGGAAGGATGAGGGGGCCTTTTGGAGGAAGGCATGAGGTGGGGAGAGACGGAGGAGAACCAGTCCTGGCCGAGGGAATTGTGTCTGTGGAAACACCAGGGCTACAGGGGGCTCTGGGAACTTGAGGAATGGGAGTATCGGGAGTAGGAGGGGTTCCAAGAGAAAAGAGAACAGTGCTGGATGCATCCAGCCCAGAGCCCCTGGTCTTCTTATGAAAGCAAGGAGGGAGGAGTGGGGAGGACATGGCAGCATGGAGAGGAGAGAGAGGAGCTGAAACTGATTGCTTGTGAATTGCACAGTCTTTGGGGATGAGCAACCGGCTTTACCTTCACAAGTGTCTGGGTTTCAGTGTGTTCACGAAGGGGATGAAAATTACTCAGCCGTCAGGATAAACAATGTGAAAACACCCACCGTGTCAGCCTGAGCGTCACCAGGACAGGCGGCCACCACGGGAAAGCTGGAGACTGGGTGGCCTCGGCATGACCTCCTCCAGTTAAATCCTGCCAGCTTCTTCCAGGCTCCTTCCTGACTCCCTTCACCCGCCCCTCCTCTTCCCTCTCCACCTCCACCCCTTAATTTTGTTTTGGTTCTCAGAGAGAGCAGGCACTGGCTTCCCGTTGCCATGACAACGCCCATTAAAGGAGCCAGCCACGTGACTGAGTTGATAAGGGAAGCAAAGTGACTAAGTGACTTGTTTTCCTGCCTCTAGGCTGGGCCTAGGAGGCCTCTTAATTGGAGGGGACAGGGCGGGGGCTTGCTGGCAGAGGACAGACCCCAGTAAGGGGGCTAGGGTTGAAGTGGGTGCAGGAGAGGAAGCCACATCAGCTCTGCAGACGCGCTGGTGGCAGGGCCAGCCTGGGAGCCATTATCACAGGCTGAGCGGGGCTTGTTGGGGCAGCCGAGCTGCCCGTCCCCGGTGGGAGGCAGTGGGGGTCCGGGAGGTCAGCGCGGCATGCTGAGAAGTTTGAAGGAAGGTGAGAGGAAAAACTGATGTTACTACTGGGCTCCCAGTGGTTCTTAATAAAGGTTCTTAATTTTCTTAATTTTGCCTCCCAGGTAGGGCTGCCAAATAACATATAGGCCACACAATTAGATTAGAATTACAGATAATGAGTCATTTTTAGTATAAGTATGTATTGATAAACCTGGTAGCTTTACCCCAGGGGACATCTGGCAATGTCTAGAGACATTTGTGGTTGTGACAACTGTGGTTGTGACTGGCACCTGGTAGGTGGAGACCAGGGGTGCTGCTTGCCTTCCCACAGTGCACAGGATGCCCCGCTGCAGAGGAGCAGCCAGCCCGTCGTGGCGCTGCCGTCCAGGCCGAGAGGCCTCTCTGTGCGGGCACTGCCCCAGGCGCCCCCAAGCACCCCTCCTCCACTCTCAGGACAGCCCTTCACTGGGTCTTTGAGGAACCAGAGGCACAGGCATCCATCGGCTGGCTTCATGGCCACACAGGCAGTCTGCGGAGAAGCCGGGATTCAGTCCCCGCGTCGGGCTCCAATGGGTGGCTTCATGACCCGGATGCACAGAGGGCCGTGGTAGGGAGCCGTGAGCTTCTGCAGAGTCCGTGGGGGCCAGGTGCGTGCAGGGGAAGGAGAGGAGGTGGGAGAATTTTGTTACTTCTGGTTTGGCAGGCTGCAGCGTTTGCCCCATCAGACAGTGGGGAGCTGTGGAGGGTGTAGGAGCAAAGAGGGTCTTGTTCAGAATCGTTCTCCAGGAGGTCAGCTGACGGCAGGGGGCCGTGATGGACTCTTTCTGATAGTTCTTAGAAGAAGACGCCCTTTTTTCTTTCTTCCTTCCTCCTTTCCTTTCCCTCCCCTTCTCTTCCCCTTCTCCCCTCTCTCCCTTCCTCCTTCCTTTTTTTTCCCCATCCACAAATATTTATTGAGCCTGTACCACGTGCCAGGCACTGTTCTAGGAACTGCAGATGGAGAAGTGAGCAGGGCAACATCCCGGTGCGTATGCTCTCGTGAAGCATATGTTCTAGTTGGGAGACAGATTGATAAGCAACAAATATCTATTGGGAGCGACAAGTGCCACAAAGAAAATAAAGCCGGAAAGGGCTGGAGAGGAGTGGGAAGGGCTGACCACCCGGAGGAGGTCGGAGACCGGAAGGAAAAAGGAGGGAGCCATGGGGACACGGGGAACAGCATTTGTAGCTGGGGGTCGGGAGCAGAGCGTAGCGAGGAGGCCAGGGAGGCTGGATGGTAGTAAACACGGACGGAGGAGGAGATGAAGTCAGAGAAGGAGCAGGAGGCTGGCCCTCCCCAGGAAACTTTGGCTTTTACTCTGAGCGACACAGGAGCCCGACACAGGAGCCGTGAGAGGGTTTTGAATGAGGGTGGGCGGGGGACGTGAACTCTCCAGCCTCGTGCGAGCTGTAAGTAGATGCAGGTTACAAGTGAGCAGGCCACAAGGTCGTTCAGCCACAGAGAAAACTTTTGCCTTGTTCTCTGAGCTTTCATGCTTGGGCTCGAAACCACTGCTCCCCTTTTCCTCCCTGCTGGGCCGAGCGGGGTTCCAGAAACGCTTGCGGAGTGAATCCAGAACTCTGATGGGATATTTTGGGGCTCTCTGATGCTGGCTGGGTTGACTCCAACAGCGTCTGTGTGTCACGCTTTCCGGCTGAAGACGGCAGAATTTCTCTTCGAGAACAATGCTGCCGTAGCCGTAGGTGCATTTTGATGCTTTTTTCAGGTCACTGACAATGTAGCTTCCAGGAGCTTCTGACGGGGACGGATGGCTGGGGCTCTAGCCCCCAGCTCGATGTGACGGCAGGGCCCCAGCTGCCCTGCCTGGCTCGGCCTCCCCTGCAGTCTGGCTGGGTCTCCGCTGCAGTAGCCTCCTGAGGGCTCCGGGGGAGGGCGGGAGCATTTGCTGCTGGTTGGCAGGTAGGAAGGACACTTCTGTCATCACCATGAGAAATGAGGACACCCGACCCCTTGTCCCAACTGTGGCCCCGTCTCGTTTCCTGCTTTCTAAGTGACGAGGTTGGGCAGGCTCCAGGGTTCGGAGAGGCTCAAGTCTCTAATTTGGCTGACATCCCTCTCCGAGAGCCAGGTTTCCCTGATATTGTCTGTCTTCGGAATTTGCCAAGTCTGTGTTTAAGACTTACTAAAATCTACAGCTGATAAGATGTTTGGGGGGGAGCCTGTGCTCCACTCAAGGCAACCAAGGCCTCCACCAAAACCAGTTCAATGGGGTGGAGTTTTGTTTTTTTAAGCAGCATTTTTTGAGCATTTTATATGGGTGACATAGTTTAATTATTCCAGCGCCCCTTGAGGTGGATCAGCACTCCCTACAGACAAGCTCGTTGAGGCACGGAGACGGCAAGTGTCTTGCCGAAGGGCATGGAGCCTGTCGGCGGTACAGCGTAGGGGTCTGGCTCCAGAACCCCGCTCTGCATGGCCCCAGAGCCCGAAGCAGTGACCCACACGTGCTTGTGAGCTATGCTGAGAGTGCAGAGTCAGGGAAAGGCCGGCCTTTGGAGCTGGCCAGTCCCGAGTCAGGTCATGGGCCTGTGCTTTAGTGGCCTCTCTGTGTGCGAACCTCTCCGGCTTCAGTGCCCTCGGGTGTCTGACAGCGGGAGCACCGCCTGCCACTCGGCAGCGCTGCTGTGCCACCCCTGCTGTTCAGGCATGCACCAGCATTTGTGGGTGAGCCAGGCGCTGTGTTGGCTCGCCAGATAAGCTCAGTTGCACGAGGACATCGGGCCGCCCTCTCTGGTCCCGTCTGGAGTTGCAGGTGCTCTCAGCGTGGGATCTCCTTCTCCCTGGGTAGACCCAGGGCTGGGGGTCCCGGGGCCGCAGGAGCAGTGCTGCAGGCTGGACAGGGGGTAGGGGGCCCGAAGGGATGAGCCCTTGGGTAGGGACCAGGAGAGCTGAGTCTTGAGAGGCTATGGGGCCACCCTGGGTGGGCAGCTGGATCTTTGTTTTGGGCCCAGGTGCTCACTGGCCTCTTGGAGGTAAGCCCACCACCTAAGGAGGCCAGAAACCCTCAGGAGCGGGCTGGCCTGCCACTAGCCGCTGGGAGCCCCTGGGTGAGGCAGCTCAGGGTGCTGCACTCCAGTGAGAACAGGTCTGTTTTTCTTTCAGTAGCACAAGAAGACAAGAGATGAATAGGTGTTTGTGCCTTTTCTTTGCAAAACCTTGGAGGAACTCAGGCCTTCGGTGTTTATAAAGGACAGGGAAAGGGCCTTTGGGGCTAAGGCCCATTTAAACATCAGATAACTGAAGTCCCAGGAGTTCAAGAGACGTGGTGACACTTGGGCACTGGATGAATTCTTCCTTACTTATCCTTATTTAGTAAATTACATTTATAATTAGTAAGTTCAAATTATGGCAGCTACCATTTACTAAACAATGCTGTATGTGTTTTATCTTATTTAACCCACAAAGCAGTCTCTCTATAGAATAGGTACAAGTAGCAGCTCCTCTCTACCGATGAGGAAGGAAGTTGAAGTCTGGACAGGTTAAGAAACTGGACGAAGGTCACATAGCTGAGAAGCAGCAGAACAGGATATTTTACTGAGCTCCATGCATTTCAAGTTGGATAATAAGTTGCTCACAAAACTAGCTACACAAATGAATGACTGTCAACATAAAGTGAAAGGGAAAAGAGACACTAAGAACTGGATTTATTGGTTCAAGGGTTTGGAGAGTTTGGAGTGAGTCAGGCTTCAGGTGCGGCTATATCCAGGGGGTCCAGTGATGTCATTAGGACCCCTCTCTCTCCATCTCTCCATGCTGTCTTTCTCTGTGTCGGCTCTGTGCCCTGCGTCTCTCCCTGGGGAGGCAGAATGTTGCCCGGCAGCTCCCGGGGCACAATCTGCCAGCTTGGCATCACAACAGACACAGAGCTTCCCCTTCCCTGTGGTTCTAGCAAAAGTCCTAGGATTAGGCCTCATCAGCCTGGGTCATATCCTCCTTTTGCGCCGGTCGTGGTGGGACGGAGTGCTCTGATTGGTCCAGCCCGAGGGGCTAAGTGGAGGCAGCTCTCTGAGAGTAAAGGGGGTCCCAGGGCAGAGTCAAGGAGAAAGGACCAGACAGGGAGGTGGAAACCAGGCAGATGAGCCCATCAGTGTCCATCTTGAAGGAGTGAGGGCGCCTGCCTTTGGAGCTCCGCCTCCAAGGGCGGCAGGATCCTCTCTTGTGCTGCGGGCCTGGCTGTGATGCCAGGTGCTGCCTGGGTACCTGTCGTGTGCCAGGTGTCGGCGGATGGGAGATTTCTACTCTGGGTGTGTACAAAGCCCTGAAATTGTACCAACACCCTGTACTTGCCCTACGGAGAGGCTGTCCTCAGCTGTCACCAGTACCTCTGTGTCGTCCACAACCCAAACACTCAAATGCGGTTCAGCGCCACCCTGCGAGGTGCCAGGACGCACAGGCCGGCACCGTACAGCGCGGTGCTCGGCGTGAAGTGCAGCCTCCTTGTTCCTAACCCCGTGAGCCTCCAGTCACACCAACCCCTGACAGTCATCGTCACTGGCGTTTATTGGGCACCTGCTGTGTTCCCGACCTGCGCTGTCCAATGTGAGTGATGAACCACGTGTGCCCACTTAAATGTAAATTAATTACAATTAAGTGGAAAATGCCTTCTCAGTCACACCAGCCATGTTTCAAGTACCCAGTAGCCATGTGTGGTTGGTGATGCGGTTGGACAGCACAGGGTTAGACAGCACATTTCCAGAAGGTTCTATCGTGTACTGTACACTGTGCGAAGTGCTTTACACTCAGCATGTTTAATCTCAGAAAATGAAACTTCAGAGGGGGAGGTCCTACCTACTATCCCACCTGACAGGAGGGTACAGTGAAGTGCACGGAAGGGGAGGTCGAGTGCCCAAGACCACACAGCCGGTTGGAGGTGGAGCCTGGATTCTAATCCGGTCTTCAGACCATTCATGGCTCTCTCTCCTGGGTAGAGGTGTTCTGGTTCATGCTGTGTGTGTTTTAAGCACGCATCTAGAAATTCCATTTCTTTTTTCCTGTAGCTGCCCAGCCGCCAGAGTCTGGGCAGCCTTCCAGAGAACGCAGGTAGGCTTGAGAGTCTGGGTGCGTGCTCCTCGTGCAGGAGGCACGTGGGTCTGTGGGAGTGCGGTGTGTTGCCAGGGCAGCCGCCACACGCAGTGGGCAGCGCACCCGGGAGGAAGCTGGCTGGTCTCCAGGGTGTGGGCTGGGAACGTGCAACATGCTGGCTGTTTTCTCTGTGTGGGGGGGAGTGGCCAGGAGTCTTCACAGCCCCTCATCTCCAGCAGTGACTGTGCATGATGTCATTGGCCAGAAGGACCTTGGCGAGGTGCCCCCAGGTGAACCCCTTGTCAGGGGGTGTCTGCGGCACCTGTACAGGGCAGCAGCGGGAGGCCCGTGGATGGAGCCCTGGCCTCGGCCACAGAACAGCACTCCATCCGGGCTGTGGCGGGCTGGCCAGCCTCACCCTGATCGGGCACAGTGCCTGGCGCCTGTGTAGCAGGCTGGTGAATGATTAACTGGGGCCGGGCTGGCGGCAGCGGAGGGGGTGGCGTTCCATCTCCTGCTGCCTACAACTGCCTTTAGGGCAGGTGAAGAGGGAGGAGTTTGCTAATGCTCGGAAGTCCACGTGCCACTGCTTCATCGTTGATGTCCTTTCTGTCCGAGCTTACTCGCGTCACAGGGATGCACCGACAGGAGGACACTTGTGTGGCTTTGCCCTGGTTGTCTGCCTGGATGGGGTGGGCAGGATGGAGTGTGTGGGCGGGGTGCAGCGGGGGGCAAACTGAGCGAGAGAGTCCGGAAAAGGAAGCTTTGGGCCAATGACCAGTGGTGGCCAGGCCCCCATAGTGCCATATGAGCCAGACACCTTCGGGCCCCTCCGTGAAGGCCCAGGGCCCCTGGTGGGCCACAGCAGGGCTTGGGGTGCCGGTGTGGGGGTGCCCCGCTGGAGGAGGGCCTTAGCCATCTGCTGAAAGGCTGAGACCCCTGCCGACATCCTCCATCAGTAGCAGAGTGAGAGAAGGACATTCTTTTCCTTGTATTTTGTAGAGCAGTTTTAGTTTCCTGTAAAAAATAGAGTGGTTAAGTGTGGAGAGTTTGCACACACCCCCTCTCTCCACGTGCACAGCCTCCCCCACAGTCAGCATCGGGGAGCTGAGTGGGTCACTCATCACAACCCCGGGCCTCCACGCACACGTCGTCACCACCCAGAGTCCACGGTCGCCTTCGGGCTCACTCCTGGTGGTGTCCACGCTGCGGGTTTGACCCGTGGATAGCGACACATGTCCACCGCTGTGTAGTATCACACAGAGCACGTTTGCTGCCCCAGGATCCACCGCGCCCTGCCTGTTCACCTCTCCTCCCCCACAGCCCCCGGCAACTGCTGGTCTCTCACCGTCTCCACAGTTTGCCTGTCGGCAGGCGCTGCTGGGCCCTGGCGCCAGGAGCAAGGAGCTGGCTGTGGCTGTGACACTCAGCTGAGTTGGGGCTAAGGGAGCAGGCGCCTCGGCCACTTGGCCGCTTGGGTCCCCGCCTTCACCTGGAGCCTCGAGCAGGAGACAGTGATTCACTTCCCAGCCTCTCTGCAGCCCAATGACCTTGGCCCCTCCCAGATCCGCTGCCTCAGGGGAGTGATAGCAATGACACCCATAGTGCACGGCTTTTCTGATTCTTCTGGCTCGTGCATGCAAAGCCCCCCCTTGGCTTGTGGGAAGCACTTTCAGATGTCTGTGGAGTGAAGGAATTAACCTGTATGCCAGGCTCTGTCCAAGGCAGTTGGTCATGAGTTCGAATCTCTACCCTGCCATTTGGAAGCCGTGTGCTCTTGGGCAAGTCATTTAACCTCATCAAGACTCTGTTTCCCTGTCTGTTAAGGGCGGAGGGTAACTGTACCCATCTCTCCTAACTACCCCGAGGAGGAGGTAAAGTAATGCCCCTAAGGACGGGGCCAGCACACAGTGAACGCTTTGTAAATCAGTGCTGCTTGTCGTTACACAAAACAAAGTATCAGTTTCTTACTATGTGGCTGCTATTGTGTGCAGTGCTTTCTCTGTGTGTTGCCCTATAGCTGTGAGGCACATGCTAATGTTGTATCACCTGTCTTACTGATGGGAATGCTGAGGCTCAGAGAAGGACCCTGATTTGCCCGAGAGCCTGAGGGCGAGAGCTGGGGTCTGAATTCTGGAAGCTAGAACCCAGAACAGCTGTGCAGTGGGCGTCCCTCGGAAGAGGAGGGGTCACCCCAACTTTGGAGGCCTAAGGAGGGAGTGAAGCCGAGGACACCAGGTCTTGAGGATTGGGTAGCATTTCCAGAGCTGGAGTGGAGGTGGGAATGGGGGGATATCGGGTGGAGGAGAGTGTGCAAGCAAAGGCCAAGTGGGGGTATCACGTGGGTCACGCAGACGGAAGGGCACATGTGACCAGAGCTTGGGCTGTGGGAAGGGGAAGGGACAGGATTTGGCAGGAGCAAAGATCGAGCCACACCGTGGAAACAGTCACAGCTTGCAGGGTGGCAGCGCCCTCCCCCACCCGCCGGACTGCGTCTGTCTGTGTCTGTGCTGTGGAGCTTCCTGCACGATTCCTGTGTCGCCGACCCACCATCGGCCCTGTTCGAGCCCCTCCCAACTCTCACCTCCTGCGTGCCTCGCCCATGACAAGTTAAAAAATAAAGAGCCGCCAGCTGTTTCCACGTAGTGCTTGTCCCTGCCACCGTGTCCTTGCATCTGTTCCTTCCCATGAGCCCCAAGGCAGTTCTGTGGAGGCAGGAACAGGGGACAGTGTTCCCTCTGCTCTGGAGTTGGGGAGCCCGAGACCCAGAGACTTCACTTTTACTTCAGCTCTGGAGCATCACCACCTCCAGGAAGCCCCCCCACGACCTTCCTCCCCACCAGTTCCATTGTTACTTGTTGTCACAGAGCCAAGTTCTTTTGCTGCAGAGAGCTGGCCTCATTTTGCAGATATTATCCACTCGTGTGAGTTATTTAATGCCTTTGCATTTTGCTGGACTGTGACCCTCCCACGAGGACAGGGACACTATCCAATTGCCACCCGCAGCCAGGCACATAGGAGGCACTGACAAGTGTTAAATGAGTGAGTGACAGTTGCAGTTCGTGTGATGAATGGTGGGAGGGCGGGTGGTACAGAGGACTGTGGGAGAGGCACACTTACTCCTGGTTGGGGTGTGGGTAGTCTAGGAAGGCTCCCAGGAAGAGGGGACACCTGGCTGAACCCTGAGTTGAGGTTAGCCAGCTGGAGAGTACTTGGAGGGGCCCCTGGCAGAAGGCACTAGGTGAGCAAAGGCAAGGAGGTGAGCCCACGACAGCCCCTTTGGCGCCCGTGTTCAGGGGTCAGGGAGTTGAAGCAGGGCTCGAGCAGCTGGCCCCTGCAGGCCGGCGTGTTTCATTCTCAGCAGCTGGGGCGGCCTCGGAGCAGCATGGCCGTCCTCGGCTCACCCTCCTGCCCCAGTGGTTGTCGAGGGGCCTTTGCGTCATCCCTCTCTCTCCCCACTTTCCTTACATGCTGAGAGTTATTTTTAAAGCCACCCAAGGTGCTCCAGGCATCCTAATTTAACCGTCCCCATCACTGCCAAGTTTCTCACAAATGTGAGCCTCAGGGTGCCTGGGGGCCGCCCTCTCATAGGCCAGTGCTGGCTCAGCATGACTCACCCAGCTGTGCTGCCAGCCACCCCCCAGCTGAGACCCCAGGTGGGGCGGGGGCGTCCTGAGTCAGGACCGAGGCAGCAGGCCTGCGAGGAGCAGGTGGCAGCCTCGGTGACGTTCATTTAGGGCTGCTGTGCGCCACTGGCCCTGCGCCCGGCGCTGTAGGCTGGGGTGCCTGGGCGCCAGACCCAGCCTGTCTGAGTACAGCCCCTGAGCCACGGATGGATTTTCCGTTCCTAAAATGTTGTGAAAGCAAGACTCTTTGGTGTAGACTGGATGTGGCCTGAAAATAGGTTTGCCACGTTTATGTAGCAAATAAAAATTCAGAATGCCCAGCAAAACTTGAATTTCAGAACAGTACATAATCTTTTCGTGTGTGTGCGTTGCAACATTTGGTCCATACTTATACTAAAAAAAGTATCCAAAATTTAGGTTTCGCTGGGCATCCTGTGTTCAGTCTGGCAACCCTAGCTAGCTCACAGCCTGAAGTGGTTGCTGTCTGCCCCTTCACAGATAGGTGGGCCGACCCGGCCTTACTCACAGAGCAGACGAGATCCGGTGTCGGGGGGGCCAGGCCGCTGCCCGGAACCGTTGCTGTTGGTGCTGGTATCGTTAGTACACTCAGAGTGACCCCCAAACCGATCCCTTCCGAGGGGCAGGCAGACACGAAATGCGCAAACCCACGGCTGTGGGGTGAAAGTTGGCCGTGGTCAGTTCCAAGGACGAGTCTAAAGCCGGACGCTCTGTTTCAGATGGGGCGGTCTGGGCCCTGGCCCCGTGTCTGAGCCTGGCGCGTGTGTTTATGGCACTCCCACAGAGCAGCCCTGACAGGTGGTGTGGGGGCCGTCCCCATTTCACAGATGAGGAAACTGAGTCCCGAAGTCACCCAGCTAATGCGGAGCTGGAGTGTGACCAGGGCCCAGCAGTTCGAGTTCTTGGTGCACCAGTGTCTCCCTTTGCACAAGGCCAGCTGTGTGCTGGGCTGGTTCGGTGCCCTCTGCCTGTTTTCCATAGTCCTTACGATGGCCCTGAGCACTGGGTCATGCTATTTCCTCCCTCAGTTTAGGGAACACGGACACACGCAGGGTGGGGGAAGGCAGGGAGGAGCAGCAAGTTGATTTGGAATCTGGCAGGGTTCCAGGTGGGCAGCTCGAGGACACCTGGGTGTGGCAGGTGGCAGGCGTGAGGAGGGGATTGGACAGGCAGGCCCTGGAAGCCCCAGGGGTCCCCCCTTCCCACTTGGCACACTGGCCAGGATTTCCCTTCCCGACTCCGTCCTGAGATTAATCCTCCTTTTATGCTGTTTAAACATTTGCAGGCAGAGGGAGGGGTGGCGGAAGGACGGGCTGGTTTCCGGAAGGTTAGCAGGGCGGGGCCTGAGGTGGGCGGGCAGGTGCTCAGGGGTCTGGGGTGGAGGGGTGGGGCCAGGCCAGCCCCGCCCCACCCCAGAGGTGAGGGGGTGGGCTGCCTTGGAGCATCCACTGCGGGCCAGGCAGTAACAGTGCCAGCTCCAGTCGCTACTGTGCGTGACTCCCTGCTGGGTGCCAGGTGCACGTGCAGGTGCGTCTCCATGATCTCATTCAAGCCCCACCTTAGCCCGGTGAGGCAGGGCTGCTGATACCACCCAGTCCGTTTCACAGATGGGTAACTGGGCCAGGCCCAGGCGGGCAGCGAATGGCCAAGGGTTCGACCCAGGTCAGCGACTCCGCACTCCGGGCTCTTCACCCCTCTGTGCTGCCTCCTGACATCCTGTCCTTGGAGCTAGTCCAGTTCTGGGAGCAGCGAGGGCCCCGCTGTGGGAGGGATGCGAGCTGCTGTGGGAGTTCCTGAGGATGGACTCCAGGCAGCGGTAGAAACCTCCTGACCATCTTGACCTTGGAGGACCCCCTGCCCTCGACCGGCCCCCACAGGAAGTGGTTGGCAAAGTCAGATCCAGGTGACCCAGGCTTCCTGAACATACTCCCAGCTCAGGTGCCCGGACACCACCCGCTCCCTCCGTGCCTCAGCGTAGCACACTCCCTCTGCTGCTCACCCGGAACTCGCTGCCTCTGCCGCTCTGTTTCCGGGGATGCCCAGGTTGGGGTGCCTGGCAGGCCCTTCCTGGAAGATTCTCAGACACAAGGTTGTAGGCCAGCCTCACTGGGTCCTTCCTCGGGAGCAAAGGAAGGGGGCGGGGAGTAATATCTGGGGAGCAGGGAGAGGTGGGCGAAGGCTCTGAGACCACAAGGGCTTAACCGCAGTTGGAGGAGGAGCTCAGCCCCTGGAGTCAGACAAACCTGGGCCCATACCCCACCAGCTGTGTGACCCTGGGCAGGTTAGGCCACCTCTCTGTGCCTCTGCCTTCTCCCTGGACAAACGGGTGTGATAATGCTGCCACTCTCTTTACCCACAGCGATGGGGACAAGAAAGCGTTCTTCAGCTAAAATGTTTTACCAAGGCAGAATTCGATCTTGATCCTTCAAGCCATTCACTCCTCAGAGAGAACTTGATCAAGCACCCACAATGTGCCAGAGGCGTGGCTGTAAAACGGGGAGACAGGGTGCTCGCCCTCGTGGGGCCCGCAGCCTGGCGGGGAAGGCAGGTGCTGGTGACCTCGTTATAAATCTGATGGGCGTCCTAAAAGCCGCCGCGGTGGGAACCCAAGCAGGAGGGTCAAGTCTCACGAGCAGGTGGTGTTTCAGCCAAGACCAGAATAGCCATGAAGGAGGCCAGGGGAGGTTCCAGGCGAGGCGATGGATGCATGCATACAGCCAACATTTACTGCGAGCACGCCATGTGCCGGGTTCTGTGCCCAGCACGTGGTTTGCGTTCCCTTGTTCAGTCCTCCACAGCCCCTTGAGACAGGTCCCGTTCCCACCAGCCCTTTACCTAGTAGGAGCCCTGAGGTTCCGAGAGGTGATGAGATGTGCCTGAGGAACACAGCTAGTAGCTAGAGGGCCCAGGGTGTGGCAGCTGGAGCCAAGATGGAGAACGCTTGTAAGCTGGTTTTCCAGCTCTGGCTGTGTGGACCTGGGTGGACCAGGCTGCCTCCCTGAGCCTCAGTTTCCGCATCTGTAAATAGGGCCAATTCCACGGGCCTGGCTGGACAGCTTTCGGGCCTAGAGACGCTGCTGGCAAGCCCGGCTTGGAGCTCGTTCACAGGAGGGAGCTGGCTTGGGTGGGTGCAGCAGGGGTGACGTGCCTGGTTTGGGGTGGGCACTGCCACATGTTTCTCCGGGGAGTGCAGCCAGGGGTGCTCTGAGGCCCGTCTCCCTCCGGAAAGGGGCAGAGGCAGAAGGGAGGGGCAGAGGCTTGCGGAGCCTGAGAGTGCTGTCACGTGGGGGCGTCGGTGTGCAGCCCAGCTGGGTCCGGGTGGGCCAGAGAGCATCCTGGAAGGGGGAAGGGGCCTGTTGGGGTGGCGCTGGGGGTGGCGATTCCGGCCTGGCTCAATTCACCCCAAATCACAGCCCCAGTGGTGCAGAGCTGGGCCCAGCCTCGGAGATGGTCTCTCCTGACCTCCTCGGCCTCAAGGTGGGGAAACCGAGGCCCAGAGAAGAGACATACTTCGCTAAAGCCCTATCAGAGCAGAAGGGTGTTCAGGTCACCGTAGAGTCCCCTCTGGGAGCAGGGGCATGGCTGCCTCTCAGGGCCGGGCTCCCATGTCCGGCACGCCAGAGGCGCTGGAGAAGTGTTTGCTGAGTGACCGCCTGTAGCAGCAGGAGCACGCAGGCCGGGAGTGAGACCGCCTCCACTCGGGGCCGGATCCGCTTCCCTGGGCGCACCGCCTCCCTTCCCCGAGCCCCTGTCTCCCAAAATAAGATCACAGATCCGGCTGGTAAATGCCAGGCCTGCAAGGTTCCAGGGCTGAATTTCCACATGACACTCTCCTGGTTCTTTTACATACCGGTTTCACTCACTCTTTCACTCGCTCATCCGCTCAGGTAGGAAATATTTATCGAGCACTTAGTATGCACCAGGCGCCGTTCCAGGCTCCATGGGTACAGCAGTGAACTTACCCTCGGGGGGGGGGTGTTCTAGAAGGGGAGACAGGCAGTAAGGAAACACACAGGATGGGAACGTGTAAGTATTCTGTAACGGGGAGACTATGACGGGGGCGGATGGAGGTGAGCGGGGGTGGGGGCTGCCTTAGTTGACGTTTTGTGTGACACCCGAGAAGTGTGTCGTGTGAGGAGCCTGAAAGAAGAATGCAGGAAAACGTGCAGCGTGGGGCTACCTCAGACCACAGGCGTGGGCCCGCAGAGGACCTAGTGGGAGGGGAGTAAAGGAAAGCAGGTGCGGACCTGTCCCAGACCCCGAGCAGGCCCTGGGGGCGGGGCGCCCCCTCCAGCTGCCTCTGCCTTCCAGGTGAAGCAGATCATGGAGGAGGCCGTCACACGGAAGTTCGTCCATGAAGACAGCAGCCACATCATCTCCTTCTGTGGTGAGTCCGTGGCCCGTGGCCTCGAAAAGTGGCTTCTTCCTCTGGGGGCTGCCTTCGGGAACCGGCGTGTCTGAGCAAGGGTCCTCACGCCCCTTTTTTGCTTTGTAACTGAAGTTCTTTTCAGATTCCAAAGAGACTTCCTTAGGGAGCTGGGAAATGCAGAAAAGCCTAGAGGAGAAGTTACACATGACCTCTGTACCCGTGACGGGGTCACCGTGGTTAGCAGGGGAGGCCTGACTCCCCCACCTCTGGCTCAGTTCGCACAGGCCCCACCTTCGGCGATGGAGGTCTTGCGTCTGAGAAACAGGCTCCCCGTCCTTTCTTCAGTCCTTTCTTCGCTCTGCCTGTGGCTGTTAACAAGTGAAGGAAGAGATGGACAGGGACTTAAAAAAAAAACCCAAAAAACGGAATTAAGTCAGAGCTGCCGACAAACCCTGAGGGACACGTCCTGCTGGGTCAGCAGAGGAGGCAGGACCGGGGCTCAGAGTGACTCGGACTGCTGTCCTTGAACCAGCTACGCTCTCAAGGGCAAAAACAACCGCACTGCCAGGGTCTGACCGCATGTTCCTAATGGCGAGAGAGACACGTGTTCTGCGTGTCCGTGAAGTCAGGATTCAGCACATAATTAGTGTCTACATAGAAGTGAGCAAGTTCCTTTTTTCTCCCCAAAAGCTATTTATTTGTGACTGCAGTGTCTCGTAATGAAGGGCATGCTGTCATTTCCCTCTCACGGTCTTGGCCACATGGAGAGGCCCATCGGCTTCCGTCCAGATGGCTGCGGATGCCACCCATGGGCCAGTGACATGCTGAGCACACACCGTGACCTGGAGCCCACTGGTGTCAGTTCAGCCCCTTTGCAGCCAGGCCTGCCTGGGTTCAAATCCTGCCTCTGCCACTTCTTGGTTGGTGGACTTGGCAAGGTTCTGTTTTTTAAAGTGAAATACACTTATTTAAGTATATATGTGTGTGTGTGCATGTGTAGAGAGATATAGATACATACAAATATATGTGTGTATCTGTATATACACATATATATGACAGTGGTGTGCTACACGTATACACATAAATATAAATATGAGAATATATATGTATAATATATATACATACACTCAACTCTTTTTTCACCCGGGCAATTTTATCTGCCAATAGTATGCATTCAGGGTTTGCTAACATACCTGTCGCCTAAAGACCTACGGCCATAGAAAGTGCCAACTCCGACGGAGCTGTTGGGGGAGAAAGACTCTGTGGCACCGAATGGGGCCCGACGGACCTCCTGGGGGCACCGTTTGTCCCCGTCCCTGTGAGCCGTCAGCAGAATCGGATCTTGTGAACAAAGCCCGAGTAGGTGGTTAACTTACTATTGCATAAACCAGTGAACGGTGCTTGCTGTGTATGCAAAAATGAAGATATTTAAGATCCTCGCCCAGAATATTTGAAGTCCATGGGCCACTCGGCAGCACGTGGACATTCATTCAGAACGACGCCGTTGCTAGCAGAAAACCAAGACGCGCAGTTAAACCAGAACTTCCCAGTCTTTCTCTTGTGCGCGACGTGACCTTGGCTGGGCTCTCGCTGGCGCCCTGTTCTGTGAGGTGACGCTAAGTAGAACTCTCATGTCCTGGGCTCTGTCACAGGGGCTAGGTTAGGCAAGGCAAGCCTGAACGCTGGTCTGACACCCCGCAGGGGCCCGGCACGGAGGAACTCTTACCGTGTACTCACTCTGTCCGGTGAACCTTGACCGGAGTGAGCTCCCAGTCTGCTGTGTAGGACAGGAGCTCTCTCCCGCCTTCTCTGGGGTGGAAGGTGGAGAGGCACATGGGTTTCCCTGTGACGTCATCACAAGGCTCTGATTGGGGGGGGCCCGGACTCTCCACGGTGCCTGGGTGACTGGAACTCTGGCCGAGCTGCATGATGGGGTGCGTGGGCAGGGCAGGGCCTGCTGACTGTTGTGTCCCCACAGCGGCTGTGGAGGCCTGTGTCCTGCATGGGCTGCGGCGGCGGGCGGCTGGCTTCCTGCGCAGCAACAAGATCGCGGCTCTCTTCATGAAGGTGGGCAAGACCTTCCCGCCTGCCGAGGAGCTGAGCCGCAAGGTCCAGGACCTGGAGCAGCTGATAGAGAATGCGTGAGTGCAGACCAGGGGGGCAGGCTGGGGCAGCGCCCCCTGCAGGCCATGCTCCTTCCCAGACTGTGTGAGGTTGGGCCTTCCTGCTCCTTAGCCCGCCCCAGGGCCTTTGCTCACGCTGTGTCCTCCGCCTGGTGCACATCACTCATCTTCCGAGGCAGGTTCCTTGTCATCACCCAGGCCCTCCCCTAGCTAGGGGTATGTTCCAGCCCTCACCCCACATCTCTTTCATACCACCTGGTTTATTTTCTCCCCAATGGTTATTACCATCTGGAATTATTCGTTTGTTTGTTTGCTGTTATTTGACTGTCGTCTGTCTCCCCTCTTTGACTGAACTCCATGGGGACAGGCAACTACGTCCCTGTTACTCCCCATTGTGTCCCCAGCGTCGGGGAGAGCCTACACCTGATAAATGCCTGGGAAGCGAGCGTTGCATGAGTGAGCGCCTGTGGTGAGCCAAGCCCTGCTCTGCGGGCAGTGCAAGCAGAGTGCTGTGGAGCACGTGTGGCCTCTGGCCACAGGGCCCCCCTCCCATGGAAGCACACCACAGCAGCCCCTGGGCGGGGGTGGGGCTCCACTCCCTCGTCTTCGGGGCTGATTGTGTGTGTTGAGGGAGTCTCCTGGCCTGAGTGTGTGTCCATAGCGCCTCCCGCCAGAGTCCTGACCGCACAGCCGATCCCCCAGCCTGGAGCCTGGTCAGGGACGGCAGACAGGTTTCAGCTCCAGTGCGTGCTAGTGGCTGCCTGGAGGAGGATGCTGTGACAAATTCAGAAGCTGTGATTGGGCTTCTGGGGAAAGAGTGCATGGATTGATTAACCATGTCTGTTACGGGCAAGGAAATGGAGAGAGGGGCGTGCATGCCACGTGTTTGCCATGTCTGCCGTGGGTGATCACCCCCCTTCACCGGATGAGAAATGGCCCTTTCCTCCTCCTCCAGGCCCTGCCCACCCAGGGCTGCTGGCCAGAACTGCATGGTGGGCAGGGCTCTGGACTGGGCACTGCCAGCCCCCACTTGGTATCTGCATGCTCAGCCACCTGGTCCTCAGGTGCCTTCCAGTCCATCTGCTAAATTCCCAGGTGTCGCTGATAAGTTCTTAAAGGGGTGGGTTTCTGTGGGCCTTCCATAATACTGGGAGTGGCTTGTTAATGGAGGCCTTAGAGACACCTGTGCCAGGGGTACGGGAGAGCCATCATTCATCCATGCTGTCACTCATCTGTGCACGTGTGTGCCGGCCCCTCCTGTGTGCCAGACTCTGTGCCTGGCCCCGAGATGCAGGCATGCAGAGGAACCATTCCTGCCCTGTGGTGGACTCTCGGGAAGCATCATATTTGAAAAAATAATTGGAACACTTAGTCTATGCCCTTAGAGTCACATGTGGAGGGAAGACAGAAAGGTGAGCAGGGAGTTGTGCTTCAGTCTGAGGGGCACAGGGGAGGGGCCCCTCCCCCAGCTCTGGCTGGTCTGAGAGGGCTTCCTCCAGGAGGGGGTGTCCTCGCTCAGACCTAAAGAGTGAGTGCGGGATGGGGAGGGGAGGCAGGAAGAAGCAGCAGCTCGGGGAAAGCCCTCAGATGGGAGCCTGATGGCCTTAGGGATCCGCGGAAATCTACACTGGGCTGGATCATGGGTCAGAAAGGAGAGCGATGGGGGGTGGAAGGAGAGGTGAGCAGGAGAAAGGTCATGGAGCACCCTGCCCGTCGTCTCAAGGGCAGTCAGGAGCCACTGAAGGATCAATAGTCCAGGAGTCTCCATGGCCAGCGCTCCTTTCCGGCAGATAGACAGGCAGGCAGGTACGTAGGTATTGAGAGAAACACCAGTATGGGATTCTGGCTTACCCACCAACAGTGTGTGAAACTGCCTATTTCACCACACCTTCACCCTCACTGGGCATTATTTTTTTCAGCCGTTTCCCCATTTACCAGGAGCAACATAGTTTGTTTTAGTTGCCACTTTATTTCCTAGAGAGGTTGTCCATTTGCATATTGCTCTTGTTGGATTTTCCGTTTTGTGAATATGTTTTTTCCTTTACTGATCTCAAAGGCGAAACCAGATCCAGGGCCTCCAGGAAAATGTGCGGAAGCTGCCCAAACTGCCCAACCTGTCCCCACTTGCCATCAAGCACCTGTGGATCCGCACGGCCCTGTTTGAGAAGGTCCTGGACAAAATTGTGCATTACCTTGTGGAGAACAGCAGGTGAGCTGGGTGCGCTCTGCCTCCACCTGCTGGCAGTCTTGGGAATTGCACCCCCTTGCACCTGAATATTTGAATCTGAACTGGCCTAGCTTAGACACCTGGGTATATTCAGTTGCTTAATAGCAATGGAAGGTCTTCGGATTTGGAGTGGGGTATCAGGTCTTGATATCTGGGTGATCTCCTTTCTCCAGTGAATTAAGCCCACAGTCTCCTCGCTAACCGTGCGGCCAGAGGGAAACCACTCAGTTTCTCTGCACCTGTTTTCTCTCTCGGTGAACAGGACGGGGATTGCCGCCATACTCGGGAAGGATGACAAGAGGGGGTGGCCATGTTTTTTACCTTCTTTTTCTTAGATAAGTCCCTTTAACATTTAAAAAATATGAACAGTAAAATGACAACAAACTCACAGCTCTTAACAAAGCCGAACCTAAAAAAACAAAACAGAAACAAACTAAGCAAACCACTAGAACAGGAACAGAACCACAGAAATGGAGATCACATGGAGGGTTAGTAATGGGAGTGAGGGGGAGAGAGGGGGGAAAGGTACAGAAAATAAGTAGCACTAGATGGTAGGGAGAAAACAGACGGGGAGGGCAAGAGCAGTAGAGGAAATGTAGAAGCCAAAGAACTTACATGTACGACCCATGGACATGAACTACAGGGGGGAATGTGGGTGGGAGGGGGTATGCAGGGTGGACAGGAGTAAAGGGGGGGAATGGGACAACTGCAATAGCATCATCAATAAAATGCATATATTTTTTAAAAAGAGCAGCTGGCCAGCACCCAAAATCTGGGAAGTGCAGGGGGACTCTTTCTGCATTTTCTCTCCTGGCTCAGAATTACCTGACGTAGGGGTTTTATAGAAGTAGTCCTCCTGGCAAGCACTCGTCCGTGCATTCATCTAATCAGTGTGTGCGGGCCTCCTGCGACACCGTGAGCCAGGCACTAACCCAGGTGTCACTGCACACTGGTCTCTCCTGTGGTGCTGTGCTAGGAGCAGTGGGGTGCCCTCGAGGAGTCTGCAGTCTGAGACCCCTCACAGCCAGAGAGGGGGAGAGAGAAATATCTGAGAATTGCCCTATCTTTTGGTAGATGGAAGTGTCTGTTTAACCACATCTTCATGCACAGTAGGTCTCATCATCTTTTATTCTTGGCCTGTTTGCAAGGAAAATAGGCGTGAAAGTACAGAGCAAGGTCCTTCCCCGTGTGATGCTCCTATCGTACCAGAGAAAACAGTCAAGTAATAATAATTATAAAGACAGACAGGAGATTAAAGATGGTATTTAATCTCCTCTAGGTGGTCGTGGCAAGTGTCCTGGAAGGCCTGACAGTTAATTAAGCTTCCAGTTGAATGGTGTGTGTGTATTATCTAGGTGGAGGGGGCAGGGAGCAGTGAGTGCAAAGGCCCTGGGGCAGGCGAGGAACTGAAAGAAATCTAGGCTCTGGGGCTCCAGTAAATCTCTTCACCTTCTTGTAAATTGTAACATATCTCTGCCCCCTGCCCTCTGAAGTTACTGCTTTCGGTGTATGACCTTGTGTTCTCCTACTGAATAAATCCGTCAAAAGGAGTTAGTAATAACTTGAACAGCAATACCAACCTCCTGTCACTCCATTGGCCTCCAGCAAGTTCTTTAGCCTCTCTGAGCTCAGAACCCTCAGGAGGTCAGGACCAGGCCCTTTCCAATGCTCAATTCTGTCACTGTCTAGACTGTGTAAAGTTGGCCAAGACTTAGAAACCACTGTACAACAACTCAAACAAACCAAAATCATTCAGCCCAAACATTACAGTATTGACTGATGGCTTCACGTCTTACTTTGAAGAGTCAGAAGCTGGAGGGGGTGGGGGGGCGTTTCTGAGTGTTCCAGCCCAGCAATGCCCGTGTGAGTTGTCTGGACAGAAAGGCCTGTTAATACAGCCTTCGGGATAACCACAGCTAAAAAGCATTTTATTGCCTGGATAACATTAGAAGGGTAGATATCATCTGTGCCTCTAAATGACTTCCTGTCTGAAAGGGAAGATGTGGTCGAAGCAGATAGAACCGGCCAGGCCTCAGCAGCCTTGTATAATGATTATTCCTGCCGCCTCATTAAGGCCTTTGTTGCAGCCATGTATTAAGCAGTTACATGCGCAGCACTGTGCTAAACGAAGCGCCTCACATCTATTATCTCCCTCGAAAGTCCTTCGACAACCCCAGGAGATACACTATTATCCACCTTTTACAGATGGGGCAGCTGAAGCTTACAGAGGTAACCCCCTGGCCAGAGGGGGTGTGAACCCAGGCTGCCTGCTCTTAACCACCAGGCCCTAGTGGGTTGTGCGCCGCCTGCTGGTCACCTTCCAAACCTGCATGCTCTTTGCTCTTTTGCTAGCAAATACTATGAAAAGGAAGCGCTCCTGATGGACCCTGTGGATGGCCCCATCCTGGCGTCTTTACTGGGTGAGTGGTCTGGTCCTCTGAGCTTCCTTTAAATTTCTAATCTTGGCTCCCGGGGTACCACCTAAACGCCTCTCTCCCCTCCTTCTAGTCTCCCCATCAAAACTTACCTGTTCCCTGCCTCTTGCTCCCAGCGTGTTGTGCCGGCGTCTCCTTAGCAGGACCCTGGGGCCTCCTGGCTGGCTGGAGGGGAGGGGCAGTGGCATGAGGGGCCCATGCCGGGGTGGACGGGAGGGCAGACTTCCTGGGGCGGACGGTTGCCAGCGCCGGTCTGCTCTGCAGTGGGCCCCTGTGCGCTGGAGTACACCAAGATGAAGACGGCGGATCACTTCTGGACGGATCCCTCCGCCGACGAGCTCGTCCAGAGGCACCGCATCCACAGCTCGCACCTGCGGCAGGACTCGCCCACCAAGCGTCCAGCCCTCTGTGTGAGTGGGGCAGGCACTGGGACCCCGTGCGGGAGTCTGGCTGAGTTCCCGACTTGGCGTGCGGACAGGGGATGGAGTGGGGCCTGGAGGTCCGTCCAGGCCTCATTCTCTCCCTCTGTTCACACTGCCAGATCCAGAAGAGGCACTCGAGCGGCAGCATGGATGACCGCCCGTCCCTCTCCGCCCGTGACTACGTGGAGTCCCTACACCAGAACTCCCGGGCCACCCTGCTATATGGCAAGAACAACGTTCTCGTTCAGCCGGTGAGAGTTCGCCCTGGGCCCAGATCTCCCACCGGGGGTCTGGCTCCGCATTATAAAGAAGTTCCCTTTGGCTCCACGTTGCTCATTCACTCATCCATCCACTCACCTACTCACCCATCTATTCATTCATCCGCCAACATGTCCTCTATCCATTCGTTCCCATATGCCAGTACTTCCGTGTACCCTTCCATTCATCCACATGCCAGCGTTTCCTGCCGCCCAGTCCACCCGTGCATCCACTGTCCACCAGTATCGCCAGCCAGCCAGCCAGCCAGCCACTTCTCCAGTCTCTGTGTCCACCACCCCCCGTTCCTGCCTTTCCCCCAGCCCTTCACCCATCTGCCTGTGTTGATACCCATTCTCCCATCCATCCACCCATTTGCCCATTTTCCAGTCCGACTGTCCATCTACCTGTTCACTCAGCTGCCTGTCCCTTTGTTCTTTCTTGTTATTCTCCACTCATTCAGCAAACATTTATACGGAGCCTGCTAAGTGTTAGGTGCTTAGGATATCAAAATAAACATCTTCATGGCTGATATTTATTAAGCACTTTCTATGTGTCAGGCACTGTGCTAAATGCTTTTAATTGCATCAGCTCATTTAAACCTCACCACAGCCGTGTGAGGCCAGGGCTGTTATCATAAATGGTAACGCTGAGCCCACGCAGGTGGAGCACGGGACAGAGTTATTGGAAGTCGGGCTGGCTGGTGCCAGAGTCTCTGCCACTTCCCGGTCACCCCTGTGCCGCTGCACTGGGCCAGGCCCCGGGGGTGGGGGATGAGCAGGCACAAGGAGCCGCCACCCTCACGGGGTGTCTCGTGGGCTGTCCCCTCCCCAGGAACCTCGGGGTCAGTGTGGCGTTTGGTCTCCACTGAGAGGAAGTGGAGGGAGAGCTGCCCGCCACTTCAGCTCCGTGGTCACAGTTTCCGTCACGGGCGTCCCTGAGCAGGCCAAGTCTCTGTCTGAGCATCAGTGCTCGGTCTCATGGGCGCAAGACCCTATTTCCTGAGACCTAGGAAGCCGTGAATTTAAGATAGAACATTCTTAAACATAGCCATCGGGAACTTAAAATTAGATTAAATTACATGCAGTGTTTCTCTCACTACTTGAAAATTTTACTTTGTACTTTTTGGAAGAGCTTTTTGAGATTTATTTGGATATAGTTTCTTAAAATAATAACATTACTCTCGTAAGCGTATGCAAAGGAAAATATAATTGAAATACATTAGTTAAGACAGTCCTAAAACTGCCCTGGCTGGTGTGGCTCAGTGGATTGAGTGCCGGCCTGTGAACTGAAAAGTTGCTGGTTCGATTCCCAGTCAGGCCACATGCCTGGGTTGCGGGCCAGGTCCCCTGTTGGGGGTGTGCGAGAGGCAACTGTTTCTCACACAATGATGTTTCTCTCCCTCTCGTTCTCTCTCCCTCCCCCTCTCTCTAAAAATAAATAAATAAAATCTTTTTTTTTTTTAAAGACAGTCCTAACACTACCTTCTAGGATCCAGTTTTCTGTATCACTCTCTGAATTGGAACCATGGTCCTTATTTTTCCACCAAGTATCATTTTCTGTTCCATCAAGAGAAAGGGTCAACAAACTATAGCCTGTGGGCCAAACTCAGCCCTGCAGCTGTTTTTATGAAGTTTCATCGGAACCCAGCCACACCCCCTAGTTTACATATTGTGTATGGCTGCTTTCACGCCACAGTGACAGCACTGAGTGGCAGCATCTGAGCCTGTATTGCTCACAAAGCCAGAAACATTCCCTGCCTGGCCCTTTAAAAAGAGTTTGCTGACCTCTGACCCAGAGCACAGGAGGTGCGGCCTTTCTTGCAGGCATTGCACTTGGTTGTTGTTGATTTTCCAAAAAGTCTCGTATTGAGGGCATCTCTGCAGGTCCCGGCCTTTCCACACACACACACACACACACACACACACACACACACACACAGTAACTTTTCGACTTGAAGCTGGATTGCAGGGTAATCTTTCTGAAGACATTTTGAATAGCACCCGCACTGCACATGCGCAGTGACCCCCACGCACCACACTTAAGGGAGGTGACCGTGTGAACGGCTGTCACCCAGTTCACGTGAGGTCACAGCGGTGAGACGCTGCTGATGGTAAGAGGCATCCTCATTCCAGGTGCACTAAGGTGTGCACTGACAGTGGGTGGAAGACGGCACCGTGCTCCCCGCCGGGGCTGCGGGCTTGGGTGGTGAGACTGAGATAGTGTGTGTAACCCCGAACCAGGCTGGGTGCACACCAGCTGCTCTGTCCATGTGTCCCCAGATGTTGAGGTGAATTTGGTAGAGGGGCTGTCACCTCTGTGGGTGAGGCTTGGAGACACCCCTCTCCACCAGCCCCCGCCACTTGGGATACAGGAGAGCAGGTGAGAAACTGCGGGCAGATTGGGAAGACGGAGGGCCAGGCTGCTGGGCAGGGAGTGTGGTGGCAGTACTCAGGGAGGGGCTTCTGGGTCATGTCCAGGAAGTAGGACATAGCTCTCAGCTGCCACACTTTTTCTCCTGGAGGACTGGCTAAGTGATGGTAGATGAAGGTCTCCTGCTTCAGAAAGGGGGGTGTTGAGAGGGACAGAGCTCCTTGCTGGTTCTGAAGAACCCCCCGTCCCCACCCTTGCAGCAGGGCCCCGGGCCTCAGCAGGGAAGTGGGAGTGTGAGAGCGTGGGGGGAGGGCAGCTGTCACAGCTGGACCTCGAGAGCCCATCCTGGGTGGTTGGCTGCAAATGGCTCTGCTTAGCATGGCCACTTAGAAGGAGGCTTGGGGTCTTCCAGATGACCATGGCTTGGAGGGAGTGACCCGACGTCTGGGTTCCGGTCATGTTCACTGTGGACTCCAACCCTGCGACCAGGCCTGAGTCCTTCTGTCTCCACAGAGAGACGACATGGAAGCCGTGCCGGGATACCTGTCCCTGCACCAGACTGCCGATGTCATGACCTTGAAGTGGACGCCCAACCAGCTGATGAACGGGTCCGTGGGAGACCTGGACTATGAGAAGAGGTAGGGTGCCAGGTCCCTCCCCCTCCCTCGGCACAGGGACATTCGGGCCCTGTCCCTTGGGCCCTGACCTGGTGGTTGCAGCCACTTGGCCCAGCCTCCCTGTGGCCGTGGCCTCACAGGTCACTGAAGGACTGGGGACCATCCAGAAACCGACTGGAAGGATCTCAGGGTGTGGGAGTTAGGCAGATCCTGGCTGAAAGACAGCCCAGAAATATCTTAACAAAGATTTCACAGGCCCCAAAATTGGCAAATAGTCCACCGTCTGCTGCCAACTTTCCCATCACTCTACGAAAAAGGGAGGCAGGAAGTGTCGGTTGGTGGCATCTGGTACAGGGCTGTCCCTTCTGATAGCTTGGATTGATGAGACCCAGCCAAGGCTTTGCTCCAAAGAAGCTTGGGGCTGGGAATTCCCTGTGGCAATGCCCCATGTCCCGGCATAGTTAGGGATAGTTGTAGGAAGAACACAGGGAAGCCACCAGGCCAAGGTGTGGTGGCCCGGTTAGTTCGACCTGAGGAGTCTTGGTGGCTGGCGGGTGGGAAGGAGAAGCCCGGGAGTCTGCTGCTCTGCGTCCACGTCTGGTCTCATTTTTCCTTCTCGTTGTCTTGCTTTCTCAAAAACATTCAACTGTGAGAGTTTCCAACATAAAAGCAGGCAGGACTGGAGTACCTGTCACTCAGCCCAACAGCCATCCGCCCGCCCTTCCCCTCCGCATATCATCCTGCAGCAGCAGGCAGACGCCACAGGATTTCACCCGTAGATCTGCGTCTCAGTAGAGTGAGGACTCTTCAAGGGGCCCAACCGGAGCTCTATTCTTGTGTTCCGTTGACCCTTCGAGGGAGGGAGGAGCAGGAGGAAGGAGGGCTGAGCAGGAAGAGCCTCGGACACAGTGCAGTTCTGAGGACGTTGGGCCAGAGTCCCCTGTCGCTCAGGAATAGGCCGGCACTGGCATCTCTGTGTGCTCAGTACTAGATGGGAGGGAGTGTGGCCTTGGCACAAAGCTGGTGGTGCACCCAGAGGGGTGGCCCCTGAAGCCGTTGGTCAGCTCTGCACCCCACAGCGAGGTCCCATGAAGGAGACCTGAGCAGTGCCTTCTTGTGGCTGCCACCAAGCCCACATTCCTGTGGCCCCACCTCCCATTGTGTTCGGAGGGGAAAAACAATCTGTTTCAAGATAGCAGTAGGCTTTGACCTGAAAATGGCAAACCTTGAGTAAATCACAGGGACCATTAGCCAAGTACTTTTTTAAGGTCTGTGCTGTGCTGAGCCCTTCCAAACACTCGATTCCACTGAACCCTCACAGCAGCACTATGCAGGGGGTATTCTCATCATCCCCACTTTCAGAGGAGGAAACTGAAGCTCAGCGCAGCCTTCAAGTTGCACTGCTGGGACCCGTGAAGTCGAGGTTGCTGAGTGGCTATCCTAACTCCTGCCCATGGACATAGGGTGGCCTGAAGTTAGGGTCAGAGTTAGTCAACAGTCAGATACCAGTGGCAAGAAACCAAACTCAAGCTGGCTTAAGCATTTGTGCACGTGAACTGAAAAATCTCGGGGTGGCAGCTTCAGGCAGGGCTGGATCCAGGGACTCGAATGAGGAAGACTCAGACGCATTCCATCTCTTGCCTCCGCTTCCCTGGCTTGTTGACACCACTCTCAGGCAGGCTTTTTCTTGTCCCCCTCAGATCTCCAGGCTGCTAGCATCCTGACCACCCCTCTCCCAGCAGAAAGGAGCCTCTCTTACCAGTAATTCTAACATAAATCCAATAAAATCTTATTGGTTCTGCTTGTGTCATGGGGCCATCCCTGAACCAATCACTGTAGCCAGAGCAGTGGAATGTGCTGATGGGTCAGGCCTCTGTTAGGTGGCTGGCTGTTCCTGGAGTTCAGGGGTGGAAGGTGTGTGAGGCGGGCCTCAGCCACATACACTAGGGGCAGTGGAGGAGGGAGTCCTTAGAAAGTTGGGACTGAAGACGGGGACATAGGGTCTGGGAAGACTGTGATAACACGTTAGGGACAAGTGGGTCCTGGTGGGAAGGGCAGAGATGCCCCTGGGTGTGGTCCTCTGGCCCCCTGGGTCCTTCCCATGATGAAGTGGGCAGACATCCTGCAGATCCACCCCTCCCTCCCCTTTCAGCGTCTACTGGGACTACGCCATGACCATCCGCCTGGAGGAGATTGTCTATTTGCACTGCCACCAGCAAGGTAGGGACCGCCGCGGGGAGCACAGGGCTGGGGCCTTCCATCTGGGCCCCCTGCCTGCCTCACCCCCTCATTGCCCATGCAGCCTCCGACAAGGGGCTTAGCCCCAGTTTCCTCTCAGTGGGGTGACCGTGAGGACCAAGCAATGTGTATAGGGGCTCAGTGTCAACCCGGGGTGTTGGTTGCTATTACTTAGTGCTTGTGAGTGGCAAGCGTGGTTCTGAAAATTTACGTGCTCGTTATTTAATCAACACAACAGTCCAGTGATAGGGGCCCTGTCAGTCCCAGTCCACAGGGGAGGAAGCAGCGTGGCACACACACACACACAGCCTGTAAGTCCCAGAGCCTGGACTTGAACCCCAGTCTTTGTCACTCCAAAGTCAGTGTTCTGCAGACTGGGGTTAATAACTAGAGTCCCTCTTTAAAGCTGAAGAAGGTACATTCATAACAAGCAAAGAGTCATCCCACTTTGGAAAACAAGGGCTCTGTGACCCACCAAGGCATAAAACATTTACGCGTATTTAATGAGATAGACCAGGGTTCAAATCCAGGCCCTGCCACTTACTAGCTGTGTGACTCTTGGCAGGATACATAACCTCTCTGAGCCTCGGCTTTATCGTTGGTAAAATAGGCAATAACGTGCCTTATGTTTTGAGAACTACAATAAGATGCCGCCTTTAACTCAACCTGCTTACATCCAGTAAGTGCTCCGTCCAGGCGAGCGGCAGGTAACCTCTGCCCTGAGGAGGGGTAGACCTGAAAGCCTCCATACAAGAACAGGTCAGACAGATCTGTAGAGGGTGCTTGAGGGGCATGGGTGTTTGGGGCATCGGTGGGTGGCTGAAGGGAGGCCAACCACGCCCCTCCTGACCGTGTCCTACAGTCCCCAGTCAGTAATGATGGTAGGTGGGATGAAAGGAACTCTAGGGAGGTGAAACCTCCCCTGGCCTTGGTCCAGGCCTTTCCCAGAGCCTCAGAGCAGGTGCACATGTCTGGCTCAGCATGGCTGGGGGGTGTGTCTGCTGGGAGGGCCCGTCACCATGTCTCATAGTGACCTCCTGCTGGGTCTTCTGTGCCGGGTCGTGGTGGCAGTGGACAGCGGCGGGACGGTGGTGCTGGTCAGCCAGGATGGGATCCAGAGGCCGCCCTTCCACTTCCCCAAGGGAGGGCACCTCCTGCAGTTCCTCTCGTGCCTGGAGAACGGGCTGCTCCCGCACGGGCAGCTGGACCCACCCCTCTGGTCTCAGCGGGGGAAGGTGAGTGATCTTGGGGGCAAAGGGCAGTTGGGGGAGTGGGGGCAGCCATGGGCAGTGGTGGTTCTTGCCTGTGGGCCCTCACGTGGCTCTGTGGGTTCACATGTGCCCCATGGAGACCTTCCGGCCCTGCCACTGGGGGGTGGGTGTGCCCCAGGGACTGTGCAGTGGGACATGTTCTTTCAGGGCAAAGTCTTTCCTAAACTGCGCAAGCGAAGCCCTCAGGGCTCTGCGGAGTCCACGTCCTCAGACAAGGAAGACGACGAGGCCACGGACTACGTGTTCAGGATCGTCTACCCCAGCCTGCAGTCGGAGTTCGGTGAGCAGCGCCGCCCCTGCGCCCAGGGAGCCGCCTGTTGGCTGGTCCCGAAACTGACTGAGGCCTTTGCAAATAGGGGGCCAGAGGTCTGCATTCTGAGACCTGCAGGGGGCCTGGAATCAGGAAGTTTATGTCTTGGCGGCTTCAGTTTTCCCCATATGAGAGCAAATAACCACTCTCTACTTAGCTGATAATGATGCCGCTGGTGGGGGGGTGGTGCATGGGGTAGAGGCGGTGACATGGGCTCTGGAATGCTGGTTGAATTTCAACTCTGTGCCTCAGTTTCATCATCTATAAAATGGGGGTGTCCATAGCACCTACTTTACAGGGCCTTTGGGAGGATTAAATGAGATAAGGCACCTGGCACAGAGAACGCCCAAATGTTAGCTGCTGTTGAGTTATTGTACTTTGACGTGTCGTAAGGGTTCAATGAGGTGCTGAGGTGGTCAGTGTACAGCTCGTAGAATAAGGCCTTGCACGCAGTAGGCACTCCGTAAATGACAGAGTAGTAGAGCCAAGCAAAGCACTCGGCACTAGCACGGGAGGTGACGATTATTAATACATCCCGACAATTTTCTGGTGACCGCCGTGACACAGACGCCTAGTGAGTGGAGACTGTTGCTGTTAAGATTATCATCACCATGGGCTGTCGTTAGGAGTAAGCACATTAATACTTGAAGAGTTCTTGGAAGGAGGTGGGCACTTATGAGGCACCGTGTGGACGTCTGTTAAACGAATCAGTGGTACGTTGTAGGTTCTTTCTGTCAACCTCGTGTTCTTTAACTCACCGTGGCCCCAGTGACCCCGTTTGATGGGCGACGGCTCTGAGCTTCTCTTTGGTTTGGTGGCCTCGGCCGGGCAGCGAGGGGCTCTCCTGACAGCAGACGTCCTTCCCGGCAAGGTCGGAGGCAGTGTGCTTGGATGCTTAGTATCCCCTCCCTCATCCACCACTGAGGTGGACCGGGCTGCGGGACTGTACGGTCTTCCGTGGCTGAGTTAGTGTGTTTTCATCCGTGGCCAGTTGGGAGCAGGGTCTCGTGTTGCTGCGTCACTAAGAGCCACAGGGTATCCTGAAGTATTTATTCGTCACCATGTCCATTCCTGCCCAGGAGCAGGGTCTGGAGCCACCCCAGGCTGCCCATGGCTCGCAGCCCCACCAGAGAGCTGGTGCATTCGTGAGGACCCAGTGGCCCTGGGGCCACCTTCCCAGAAAACTCGCTCCACAGGGGCCCATCCTCCAACAAATTACGTGTAGGCTCTTGCTGGAAGCCAGGCTGGGTGCTGGATGTCCCCTATTTGGGGAAGATCAATGTTAGCCTCTGTGGCCCTGCATGTGCCAATGGGGAGATGCCACCTATGCCCACTCCCACCCTCTGTGCACGCCACCCCTCTGCCAGCTCCAGACTCAGGGTCTCTGTGCCTGAGGGGTTTCTCTGGCAACCTTGGTTCCTCTGCCTGTGGCTGGGGCACAGAGCAGTGCTAGGGAGTCAGCGCTCCCTGGAGCAGCCCTCAGCCAGGGCCCGGCTCCCTCCCCTCAGTGGAGAAAACTGAAATGTGTTCTGCCTGGCTCCCAGAGGCCCCAGAGGATCAAGCCCCAGCTGCCCAGGGGGTAGGATCTCTGGGTCTCATCCCCTGGGTTGGAATCTTGGCTCTACCACTCACCAGCTGGGTGGTCTTGGGCATGCTGCTTAAACACTCCGGACCTCAGTTTCCTGATCTATAAAAGGGGTCGTGCTTGCACTCAGCAAGCTGTAGCTGTGGTGGTTAGTGGAAAGAGAGAGCGGGGACTTCAGTCAAAAAGACCAGCCATGCCAGTTACTGCCTGGGAACCGTGGCCGAGTAAGTTGTTCGTCACTCCGAGCCTCAGTTTTCTCCTCTACAAACTGGGAGAAGGGCGTCCCTTGCTGGGTCGTTTAGGGTGATAAGGCACTCCTCTGTCCCGCATCGCCCCCGCACAGAGGAGGCACTTAACAAATACCACTGTCCTTTCTTCCTCTGGTCCAACACGGTACCTGGGAGCTTGGGGGGCCGGGCAGGGGAAAGGTTCGGCCCCGGAACTGTTTCTTCTAGTTGTTCCAGCGTTCCGCCCACCTCGGACCCTCCATCTCACTGATGCTTTCTGTTTTGTGTCTCAAGTTGTTGCCGGCCCCGTGGGCAGCACGTCCCCCATCTCCGTGGGCCCTGCCTGGATGGTGGTTCCCGTGGGCCGGTCCATGCTGGTGGTGGCCAGGGACAGTCAGTGGGCGCATACCAGATGGGACACCACCCTCCCCACGCCGGGCTTGAAGCAGCAGCCCCCCAGTAATGTCTGGATCCCCCACTCCTGGGGCTGGGTGCTGGCCACCTCTGCCATGTTGTCATTTGAGCGCTGGTCCCAGTGGAGATGGAGGTGGGAGACAGCCTGCTGCCCTTGTGCGGTCCCGCCTGTGCCCTGCAGGAGGCAGTGTGGAGTGTCGTGGGTAAAGGGGGAAGGACTGAGGGCAGAGCGTGCTCCGCACACCTGGGCACAGCTGATCAGTGTCTCCCTGAGATGGATGAGGAAGTGGGGCTGTTTTTCTAGAACATACAGGGCTTGCTGGTCTTCCTCTGTGAGCTCATTGGAGAGTCTGTTTGGGGGGAGTAGCGTAACAAACCACTTTCGGTGGCTCCCAAAACCTCATTCTGGAGGCTGCTTTCTACGATGTCATCAGGTAGGGGCTGACCTCGTTAACCACCAAGCTCTGATGACAAGTAGGGCCAAGTCCCTTATGCCCCCGCCCCTTGGAGCCTGGGGGACAGGCCAGGCGCTACCAGCCGTCCCTGAGGATGCGTGGTACGTGGGGCAAACGCGCATCCTCCTGGTGTGCTAGCGCAGGGCTCGGCACACCGTGGCCTGCGGCCCACGTTTGGCCTCAGCTGTACAGTCACGAGCTGAGGGTGGTTTTTACATTTTTTAATAACTGAAAAAAATCAAAAACAGAATATATTTTGTGACTGGTGAAAATGGTGTGAAACTCACATCCCAGTGCCCATAAATAAAGCTTTATTAGAACACACCCACGCTCACTTGTTTGCATTTTGTTCATGGCTGCATTTGCACTGTGACAGCAGGGTTGAGTGGTCATGATAGCAGCCAAGTGGCTCACAAGTCCAAAAGTATTTTCCTCCTGGCCCTATGCAGAAAATGCTTCCTGAGCCCTGCGCCAGAGATCATGTTTTTGCACCTGTCTCAATCTGCCAAGAGGCCAGCAAGTTAGCTATAGAAATTATCGTGTGCATGTCACCGGTATGTTTGTTCTGCAGCATCGCAGACACCACGATTTTCCAGGAGCTGGGAGAGAAAGTGGGGAGGGAAACTGAGCACTGTGTCCTGGGGGCAGCTGATCAGGAATCACCAGGAGTTAGGAGAGCATTCGTGCCTCATTGGTTCTCAAATGCGGCTGCTCTATCAGAATGGTTTCTGAAACACGGGCTCGAGGGATGTAGCACCAGAGGGTTTTAGTTCAGTGGGTCAGGGGTGGCTCTATAACAAGCCTCCTTTGTGATGGTGGGGGTCACCAGCCTGCCTGAGACTGGTTGGTGGAGCCGCTGTTTGGTTCAGGACCATGGACAGTGCAGGCGCCTGCCTCCCTGGAGGGCTCCACTGGTTCCTGCCCTCGTGGGCCCTGTCTCATCAGGTGGGTCAGGCTCCCTCTGTCCCACCAGCAGAGACTCTCTCACCCAGCGGGTCTACCTATGGGGACTGGAGACTGTCCGCCTTCCCCCGAAACCCCCAGTGGGGCCCCTTCCTTCGGGCCCGCCCGCTGTGAGGGTAGCTGAGTGACAACATGGCGTGAGGCTTGGACTGCTCTGGGGATGGGGCCTGCTTCCTTGGCTCTGGTCTCTCCGTGTTGTCTTCCTCTGTCTCTTCACTGTCATCAGCTCTGTCCGTTTGCGGGGGCCCCAGATCTTGGTGGTGGCTTTCATTGGATCAGGTGGGCTCAAGGACTTGGCTCAGACAATGATTGGGGTCGCTGTTTCCTGCTGTGACATGCAGGGCCTTTTCCTATCCCTGTGCTGGCTGAGGAGTGAGCTGCGTGTTTTGGGGTGAGGTGTCTGTAGCCCACATAGGCTCACCCAAGGCCTTTCCTCCACCTCTTCTGCCCACCCCAGTGCCCCAGGACCTGATGGATGTCTCCGTGAGCAACCTGCCACCACTTTGGCAGCCCAGCTCCCACAAATCCTCTTGCTCATCCTGTTCACAGAGTGGCTCGGCTGATGGTAGCTCAACCAATGGCTGCAACCACGAGAGGTAGGAGGGTCTTGAGCTGTGGGAGGAGGAAACGGGAGGATTTACCAAAGATTTGGAGGTTCCCATTGCTTGCCTTGCACCGACTTCAGAAGCTGTGGGATCATCCAAGGCTGGGTTCAGTTGTACCCTCGTCAAGTCCTGGCTGTTGGAGCTTCCTAATGTGCGTCAGTCAGGATACGCAAAGTGTGGCCAGGAACAAGCAGTCCTGCGGTCTCAGGGGCTGTTACAGCCAAGGGTGACTTGTCACGCAAGCCATGTGTCTGTTAAGGGTCAGGCAGGGACTCTTCTTTCTCCACCTTAAAGGCCCCACCACCGCCTTGAATACTGCCAGTCACAGTGACGAGGGAAAGGAGGCTCGGGGGGACTCTTAACCAGCAACTCAGCGCTCCAGCCTGAATGAGGCGCCTGTTATTTCCACTCACACCTGTTCACGAGGGACCAGGAAGTGCAGTTCTCTCATGCTCCTCAAAGGCAGAGACCAGAAATAATGCTTAATGATGGCCACACATCCCTCGGTTTGCTCCTCCGCCAAATGGGGACACAGATGCTTACTTTATTGGGGCCATTGTAAGGAAAGTTCAAATGAAGGTTTGAAGTGGACAACAGGTGGTACCTGGCACAGGGTCATGCTCACTGAGTGACATGCTGTTTTATTGTATGAAGTTAAATCCCCAGGTCAGCTCTTTCCTTGCGCATAGAGCTTTGGGCTCTTTGGAACTACCCAGCCCACTTATGAGAATGGTCTTGTTTCCCCCTCGACCCAGCCTACTGGGTCTCTGTCCCAATGGGTGGTTAGTCTTCAGCCGTAGGAACATCAAGGGTGGGGGCTGCATTTAAGTTTCTGAAGCCTTCAAAGCCCTGGCTTTCAGTGTGTGGTCTGCGGAAACATTATCACCTGAGCAGGTTCTCAGTCCCTCATCCCAGACCTGCTAATGCAGAATCTGCATTTAACAAGATCCCAAGATCATGTGTGTACTTTCAAGTCTGAGAAGCGCCGATATAACTGGAGAGTTTCACATTTTAATGTGCATCAGAATCACCTGGGGGAGGCAGCAGACCCTGCTGGTTCCTGGACAGCTTCCTAGAGGCCCTGCTTGAGTAGGAGAAATTCCAAGTGATTATGGGCTGGTGGTCCGTGGACCACTGAAAAATGCTGTTCTAACCTAGTACCCCCTCTCATTGTACGTGCTTACACACCTCTAGTGACAGGGAGCTCACCACCTTGCAGATAGCCAGGAATGCTGTAGGACAGCTGTCAGTGAGACGCTGTTCTCATGTAATCTGAGCAAGCCTGAGCCTCATCAACCTGAGGGCACCAAGAGGGTGTCTAAAGTTTAATGCCTCCATTTATAACTGGAGGGCTTCAGCCCTGTCTCCTCCTCAGTCTCCTGGGTGTCCCCTGGATGTCCTGAGGATAAATATGCAGATACTGCTCTACTGTGTTCTTTGCAAGAATGCACAACACTCCCTTCAGTAGTCCTTGTTTTTTTTTTTCTCCAGCAATGCTGGAGCTTTATTCCTCTCTCTTCTTTCTGCCAAAAAGCCCCCCAAAATTCCCATGCAAGAGAAGTTTCTGAGGCGTCACCGACTTTGCAGACAGCTGGACTCTGATTCCCCATCTGGCTCTGTTTGGGTCAGCCGGGGCACTTAGAAGTCAGAACTCTTGCTGAAGGTGTTGGGAACCGACTTCAAATTGGTTCAAGTAAAGAGGAAAATCTGTGACAGAAATGAGAAATCCACAGGTGTAGTGGCTTCAGGTATGGCTGGGTCCAGATGCTCAAAATAGGAACCCTTCTGTTTTTTAGCTCTTGCCTCTGTTTGCCCCTATGGTGGTTTCATTCTCAGGCAGGCCCTTCTGCGCAGTAGCAGAAATGGATCCCAGCGGCCACTGCCCCATATCTCATTGGCTTAGGAACTCAATCAGGGAAAAGAGTGTCCATTTCCTAGTTCCAACAAAAGTCCCAGGGCTGATTCTCATTGGCTTAGGTTGGATCATGTGACCACCTCTTACCCAATCACTGTGACTCCAACCTGAGTCAAGTACTGGGTAGAATCAGCCCCACCCAATTCACTGGGACAGAGTCAGGCAGTGCCTCCCAAGCTGATGGCAGAAGGGCAGTGAGGCTGTATGGGTAGAAACAATACCCCACAGTCCCCTCGACTGGTTCATTTTAATTTGCTCCTAGGGATAACGAGCCGTGCTCCTCCCCAGGAAGGCTGCGTTGTGTGCAGATCTGATCTAAGTGTCTCCCCTTTCCTCCACCTGCAGGGCTCCCCTGAAGCTTCTGTGTGACAATATGAAGTACCAGATCCTTTCCAGAGCCTTCTATGGATGTGCGTATTGACCTCGTCTGCCATTGTGGTCTCCAGGGAGCGCTCATTGAGCGCCTACTGTGTGCCAGCAACGTCAGGGGGAGGGGCCTGGCTCTGGAGTTTGGACCGCTGCTCCCCTATTTCCTAGATGCCTGGTTTTGGTGAAGTTACATTAACCTCTCTGAGCCTCAGTTTCCTCGTGCACAGACTGGGAATAAATAGTATTCTTTGGTCCTAAGAGAGGGCAGTGAACAATGGGTTTCCTTGGTGGCAGGGGTGTGGTTTAATCACCGCGGCATTCCCAGTGCCCACCTTAGAGTGTTTTCAAGACTGAATGAGACGCGTGTGTAAAGCCCCGAGCACCTAGCATTGCACGTCACGGGTGCTCAGTAGCTGTCAGCTCCCCTCCCCTGTGAGCAGGAGCAGAAGGGACAGGTGGCCTCGTCCCTTCCAAATAACTTAAAAACTAAATTCATAATATAAGTACTCCGATTGTTTCATTGTATCCCAGATTATATCCCAGAGTGCCTGGAGAGGCGGGGAGAGCATGAGTTCTCCAAGATCGAGGTTTTTGCCTGTTCTGTTACCACCCATCCCCAGTGCCTAATTCAGGGCCGGGCGCGGAGCAGACAATGGGCGAGTATTTATGGAACCCAAAGGGAAGAGCTTCCTGGAGGAAGGGGAGGGGGTGGAGAGGGGTCTTGAATGACATCATCACACGGTGTGGCTCATCCCTGATGGTGGTTGAGAGCCCAGGTTTTGGAGCCAGGCAGTTTGGGTTCAAATCCCAACTCCACATTTCCTAGCAGTGTGACCTGAGCAAGTGACGAAACCAGTCTGTGCCTCAGTTTCTTCATCTATAACCCGGGGGTGATAAGGACACCTGCTGTGGAGAGAATGAGTTAGGTTATGTGAGCTCTGGGGACAGTTCCCTGGCACATAGTATGCGCTGTATAAGTGTTACCTGTTACATCACCATCATCATCATCGTCATCATCCCCATCCCCATCATCGTAATTATCCACATTGTTACGTAGTTGGTTGGGGCAAGTCCTCAGGCTCTGGAAGGCCCAGGGTCCTCTCTCAGGATGCGGTGGTGGGGGAGAGCTGAAAGAAAGGGTCTCAGTCTAAACGAACACAAGCTAGTTCTTGCCGAGTGGCCCTTGTGTGCTGGGCACTGTGCCCTGCAGGTGCCTGGGGTGGGTTGGGTGAAGGATGGCAGGCAGGGCCATCTTTGAAAGCAAACCAGCACCCTCAGCATCTTGGTCACAACTGCCAGGACCCTCCTGACCCAGCCCCGCCTCCCCCATCCTCCTCCTCTTTCCGCATGGACCGGAAGCGCCCACAGGCACGGTGAGCCCGCAGGGTCAGCAGCCCCCTCTCACCTCCAGCCTGTGCATTAAATGCCTTGGATTCCAGCAGAGGAGGTGGTGTCACCCTGAGTGAGGTTGAGAAAGGCCATAGGACCTCCCCAGGGTTACAGAGCTGTTAAGTAGTCAAGCCAGTAGGTGACTGTACCCCTCTGAGCCTAACTTCCTTACCTGGAAAGGGGGATGGTGAGAACTGGCTGGGTCATGAGCTTTCAGTACGGTTGTTGCCAGCACTTGGGGGACTCCAGGTAACAAGGCCAGAAGGGCTGGGTGGTGGACGATGACTCTGTCTCTCTCTGCCCCCACAGGGCTTGCTTACTGCAGACACCTGTCCACCGTGAGGACCCACCTGTCAGCGCTGGTCAATCACAGGATTGTGTCTGCGGACTTGCCGTGCGACGCTGGACGTGGGCTGACGGCCGGGATCTGGGAGCAGTACCTGCAGGACAGCTCAGTAAGGCTGGGCCCGGGCAGTGGACAGCCTGTGGCGGGACAGAGACTGCAGGGGGTGGGGGCAGCTTGTCATCTGAGGAGCAGACCCACCTGCTCGTGGGGACTTGAGGACGCTCTGGTATCTTTGAGTTCTGCATGCCCAAATTAAAGGCCCCTCCTCTTCTTGAGAGTTCCAACACCCATGGCCTGCTTCTGTCCTTGGGGTGAGGACCAAGGAGGATGGAAAATACACATCCTCATCTAGAAGGAGTAAAAATCAGTCAGTCACTAAGCATTTATTAAGCATCAGCTGTATGCTCAGTCCCGCACAAGGTGCTGTAGGGCCTGTGAGAAGGAATTTATAATCTAGTTGAACCTACTTGAAATGGTGAGGGTAGCTAAGTTAGAGGGAGACAGCTGGGCTTGGAAAACCCCACCACCTTCGAAACTCTTTCTCCCGCCTCTTTGTTAGCGCCTGAGATTCGACAGTTTGGGCATTTCACATGGAGATAGATTTCCGACATTTCCTTGCTAGACTAACACATGTCCCTGAAAGGAAAATGTGTATGTTTGGGGGGAAAAAAGTGTCATAGTGAAATAGTTTGGGAAATAAGATTAAACACCTTTCCTGAAGGACTTTTTTGAACCTTAACCATGCTAATGTGCTTGCCAATCTCAGGAAACTGGGGGCACCTGGGAGGGCACATGCAACACCCCCCCCTAGATGGGTTTGGCCACAGAAACCTTTGTTAGGCCCCTCCCGGGGCTGGCGGAAGGTGGAATCCGCTTTGAAAGGTGCTGGTTTAACTGCTGCCAAGAGCAGGCGTTAGGAAGACACAGCCGTTTCCTGCACACTGGTGAACCCAGTGGCTCGGGCAGCTGGTACCTTCCCACACGACCTGGGAGACCAAGCTGGCGAGCGCCTGGTGCGGGCGGCTTCCCCACGGTGGGGGCAGGGGCCGTTCTGTGTGTTGATCCGGGATTCCTGGGCGACTTGGCGAGGAAAACAAACTAGTTCCCAAATCTGGACAAATAGAGGGTGGTTTTACATTTTTGCCAAAAACAACTGCTTTTCTAAATTACAGGAGGAATGCCTATTTACTGGAATGATTCAAAGAATGAAGAAAGCAAGTTTTGCATAAGGAATAGACATTTTTTATGTTTTATTTTTATTTTTATTTTTACTTTCTGGCTGTGAAGACAGATTTTATTCAGTACTGTTGCAGGGGGGAACCAGACATCAGAATGGAGCTTAGCTCAGTTCCACATACAGTCCAGACAGCTGCTGATCTGTGGCCAGTGAGCAGAGCGAGGGGCCAGTGGATGGAAAAGTACAGACAGGAGACATCGAGGGTAGGGGCTCTTGCTGAAGACGGGCCGGCGATGCATGAAGGGTGGGGATGACGATCCTGATCGGATGTGCAAGTGGAGGGTCTCACAAGCCTGACAACAGGGTCCTTGCTACCTGCCCCTGGGCCAGGCAGGTGGGGACAGGGCCCGAGGATGAGGCACGGTCAGCAAGAGGGCTTGCAGGAGGTGGCCTGGAGTTTGGCTCTGCAGGAGAGAGCCTTTCACAGGACAATTAAAAATACGTCTCTGCTCTGCTCCTCTGGGTCGGATCCCCTGCCTCCCTGAACAGGACTGGTTGGTGCGGGCCCCACCAGACCTTGTCTACGCTCATACACCCACAGATAACATCTGTATGGACGGATGTATAAGAGTATCCGTACTCTGACTCTTTTCAGTGAGGTGACACACTTGTATTTTAAGTAACCAACTTCTGTGTTAAGGACACGCTTTCAGATCTCTAGGTGAAATACCGAACGTTAGCACTCTAGCACCTCGTGGGCAGGTGGGCCGTAATTCATTCTAACTCTTCCCTAATGACAGACGGCTGGCCCCTCCCTTTCTACAAAACCGTGTCAGACGGCGCTGTAGTTGACATCTTTATAAGCATAACCCCTTCTGTACTGGTGCTTTTATTGTGAGAGCAGATTCCTAGAAATGAAATTGATTGATGGGCATTTAACATTTAAGTAGATGTGCCAGCCTGCTTCCTGCAGAGGTCCCGACGCTCCCCGTCCCTCCGACTATGCGAGCGCACGTTTCCCGAGGAGTCGGAAAGATTTGTGCACGTCTGGGCTCCGCTCCAGCTTTGCTGAGGGAGCATCTCTGGGAGTGGAGCCCGAGAGTTTATGTTTTTTTAAAAGTTCCCCAAATGCTTCTAATGATCTCTCCCGTTTAGAAGGCACTGGTCCAAGGACAAATTTGTTGACATAGTGAATTAGTCAAAAGTGATTATTTCTCATCTGATGTTTTTGTGGTCCTTTTACAACTTGTTTGGCTGTGATTTCCCTGTTCCCAGTTTCATTGCTGCATCAGGGTAGACGGAGCCTCAGTAACAAATAGTCTCTGCTCTCTCATTGACACCCCAGGGGTATATTTCTTGCTCACTGAACATTCCCAGGCGGGCATTCCTGCTGAGTGGGCGCCTCTCTACCCTCCGGAGCGGGCTGCCAGTCTTGTGGCCCCTCCATCCTCCAGGGACTGGGGGTCACCTGCCTCCAGGCAGCAGAGGGGAAATGGAGAGTGTGAGGGGAGTGCACCTGCTTCTTCAAAGCCCTGGCCTGGGAACGCCTCACATCACTTCCTCTCGCGTCCCATTGGCCAGAGCCCAAGTCACATGGCCATACCTAACTGCAAAGGAGGCTGGGAAATGGAGTCCAGCTATGGATTCCAGGAGAAAAGGATGTGGGTTTTTGATGAAGAGTTCACAGCCTCAGCCATAAATTAGTCCTCTGATTTTTAAACAGCTTTGACAAGGCTGTCTACATAATAGGAACCAATACTCCCAACGGGGACAAACAGAATGGCTGTTTTTGCCCTTGTGGTTGAATACACCTAACGCTAGCCTTAAGGTGTGAAATACGCTTTTAATTTTGGAGCGTGGGGTGAAGCGGCGAGAGGAAACAGGACCCCAGTGCCCTTCGGGGCAGCCTCGCAGCGGTCATTGGCACTTCACACACACAGGTGGGACCTGCTGCTGGTCCTTCGGCCTCACTAACTGCATCCGCAGAGCCTTTGCCCGAGAATGAATTGTAAAGAATTAGAGAAAAATCTGCCCCACGACGGAACAGTTGTTCAAGTCATCCCCCTGTGCTCCCACGTTATTAAGTGTATGCAGGACCAGTCGCCAGTGCTCACTGTGGATTCATTTGCTTTAAGACAATTTTCTTAAAGCTTTAGTCAAGATTAAAAACTCCAAGACGATATTCCCAACTAAGCACGGTATACAAAATTCACTGAAAATTAAGTAGAAATATGAACTCATGATACACTGGCTTTCTTTTTTTAACAAAATGAGTTCACACTAGACGTGAGCTACGTCTTGTTTTTTCCACTTAACAACACACATCGGGCATCGTTTCTCGTGGGCGCTCACAGACGCACCCCCACCCTTTTGACTCTGAGACGTCTCCCTGCTAGGGGTATGCCGTTTTCCTGGGGTTCGGCCACTGGGGGACCCCAGGGTTTGTTCTGTCGTAACGCAGCACGGTGAACGTTGGGTGCATGCGGCTGTGTGCCCTCATGGCAGGATCTCCAAGAACTAGGTCTGAGAAGCAGAACTGTGGGGGCGCAGGGTCTGCCCCCCGTTCTCTGTCGACCGCACCCTCTGCTCTCCTCCCTCCCCACCACAGAGCTACGAGGAGCAGGAGCTGCTGCGCCTCGTCTACTACGGGGGCATCCAGCCTGAGATCCGCAAGGCTGTGTGGCCCTTCCTGCTGGGCCACTACCAGTTCGGGATGACAGAGACCGAAAGGAAAGAGGTTAGTCACCCCCATGGGCAGCCAAAGGAGCCAGGGTCCCACATCGGACCAAGGTGGGGCAGAGACATGGGGGAGCCAGGGAGCCCCAGGGCGGTGCTGTCCAATAGAAATACGGCACAAGCCACAGGTGCCATTTTTTAAAATAAACTTTTTATTTTGAGATAGTTGTAGGTCCACATGCAGTTGTAATAAATGAGGCAGAGAGACATCGTGTATCCTGTATCCAATTCCCCCCGATAGTGACATCTTGCAGAACTGCCTGGTACAGCACCACAACCAGGGTGTTGACGTGGGCACCCCCTACCCATCTTATTCCGGCTTCCCGACTTACTCGTACTCGTCTGTGTGTGTGTGTGTGTGTGTGTGTGTTTGGTTCCGTACAGTTTTGTCACACATGGAGGTCTGTGGGTCACCACCACGGTCAACACACTGAGCATTTCTGGGGCTTCGAGGGTCCTTGTGCCTCCCGCTCACCCCTGTCCCCAACCCCCGGACACCACTAACCTGTTCTCCATTTATATAATCTTGTCATTTCCACAATGGTGAATAAATGGAATCACACACTAAAGGACCTTTTTGGGTTGACTGTTTCACTGAGCATCATTCTCTGGTGATCCCTCCAAGCTATCGTGTGGATCGAAAGTTGGTTCCCTCTCCTGGCTGAGCAGTGTTCCGTGGGACAGGCACCCCATGGCGTGTCCCCTCCCCACCTGCTGGCGGGGGGGCCACTTCCAGTTTTTCGGCTGTCATGACTGAACGTGCAGTGAGCATGCATGTGCGGGTTTTCACGTGGGCATCAGTTGTTGCTTCTCTGGGATACGAGCTCAGGAGTGCAATTGCCGGGTGCTGTGGTTAGTTTTATAGGAAATGGGTAAATGCCTCATTTTTCATGCCTAGTTTTATAAGAAACTGGCACACTTCTGCAGTGGCTGTACCATTTCATATTTCCACCAGCGGTGTGTGAGTTATCCAGCCCTGCATCCTCGCCAGGGTGTGGTGGTGTTACTATTTTTTATGTCAGCCATTCAGACAGGTGTGTACATGGTGTTTCATTGTCCCAAGTGGCTGGTGACATTGAACATCTTTGCACGTGGTTGCTGCCATCTGTGTATCTTCGGTGAAGTGTCAGCTAATGTCTTCTGTCCATTTTTGAGTTGAATTGTTTGTTTTCTTACTCTTGGATTGGAGAGTTCTTTATATGCCCTAGATGTGAATTCCTTGTTGGATTCGTGCTTTGCAGCTGTTTCCTCCCAGTTGGAATTTTGTCTTCTCATCTTAACAGGGTCTTCTGCATAACAGATCTTACAATTTTTGATGAGGTTCAATTTATTGATTTTTTTTCCTTGATAGATTGTGTTTTTGGTGTCAAGTCTTAAGAACTGTTTGCCCTAAATTCCGAAGATCTTCTATTTTTTTATAAATGTTTATAGTTTTACTTGTTCCATTTAAGCCTGGGAGCTACTTGAAGGTCATTTTTGTGTGCTGTGTGTGGTTTAGGCCGAGGTTCACTCTTGCCTGTGCAGCTGCGGTTGCTCCAGCACCGGGTGTGGAAAGGGCTCTTCTTCCCCCATTGAGCTGCTCTGGCATCTGTCACAAATCCGTGGGCACGTGCGCGGGGGTCTGCTTCCGGATCTCTGCTCTGTTCCGTTGACATGTACTGCACTGTATTAGTGACTTTCAGCCAACACCACACTGTAGTGTTAAATGTTTTAGTAATTCCATTTTGAAAAGTGAAAAGAAACTGATGCAATTAATCATTTTACATTTATTTTGAAATAAAACTTCACAAGACATAGCAATAATGATACTATAGAGGTGCCCTGATTGGTCTGGCTTTTGGGTTGGGCATCGTCCTGCAAACCGAGGAGTCACCAGTTCGATTCCCAGTCAGGGCACAAGCCTGTGTTGTGGGCCAGGTCCCCGGTTGTGGGCGCTCAAGAGGCATCTGATTGATGTTTCTCTCTCACATTGTGTCTCTCCCTCTCTTTTTCCCTCCCTTCCCCTCTTTCTAAGGGTAAATAAACAAATACTTTTTTAATACTACTACGACTACTAATACAGAAGCCCTGTGTGCCCGTCACCTGGCTTTCCCCAGGGAAAATAACTACAGTGCGTTATCAGACCAGGACATGAACGTCGGCGGGGTACCACTAGCTACAATACACACTCTGTTAGTACTTTCCCCAGGTTTTGCATCTGCTTGTGTGTGTGTGGCACACACGTGTGTCTTTTCATCAAAGTGACATGAGTTTCAATAATATACATTATTTAACCCTGTGTTACCCTTTCAGCATGTAGCATTAGAAAAGTTATTAATGAGATAGGGAGGGAGGGAGAGAGGATTGGAAGAAAAGAGCAGCCTTGCCCACTGTTCTGTATCCCTAGGGCCTAGCCAGTACCTGGCGCATAGTAGGTGCTCAGTTAATGTTGCTTGGACATTGTGCCGTGCATGTTGGATGGGTGTTTCCAGAGCTCCGGATCCCAGGTCAGGGCCACCTGGCGTTCCTGGTCGGGTCGGCTCTCCCCAGGGATCGCAGCGCTTCAGGTGACCTTGTGTCTGTCCTGGCAGGTGGACGAGCAGATTCACGCCTGCTACGCACAGACCATGGCTGAATGGCTGGGCTGTGAGGCGATCGTGCGGCAGAGGGAGCGGGAGTCCCACGCGGCTGCCCTGGCCAAATGCTCATCAGGGGCCAGCCTGGATGGTCACCTGCACCGGATGATGCACCGGGACTCCACCATCAGCAACGAGGTGACGCGTGGGTCAGCTCGGGGAGTGGGGGTGGGCTAGGGGCGAGGGTGAAGGTGTGAAAGCCAGGGTCCGCTCCATCAGGCTGCGGTCGGCATGGTGAGGGCTGGTGTCCGGGACCTTGGGACAGAGTCTCAGCCCTAGTTTTCGGTGGAAGGTGACTATGGACTCTGACAGTCCTGAGTTTGAACTCCAGCCCCACTGTTTCCTAGCTCTGGGGACTCAGGCAAGCACCCGAACCTCTGGGCCTCAGTTTCCTCGTCTGGCAAATGGCAGTAATTATCTATAGGGAGGATTTGTGCAGCTCAAGGAAGATAGTGTATGTGAAGCACCTACCACAGGGCTAGACTTTCATTCATTCAACAAATGCTGACTGAGTGCTGCCATGTGCCAGGTACTGTAGGAATGTTCTGGAATATCGGAATACTTCAGCAACCAGCTCAGACATACCTGTTGTCACAGAATCTCCAATTTAGTAGCCCAGAGCAGGGACTGAAAACAAAGTGAATTCTCTTCAGTAGTGGTGTATCAGCCACCAGTTGCCACACTAACGCTGTGGAACAAACACCCCTAAGGCCAGTGACTTCCCACAACACACGTTTACTTTCCCCCGGAGTCTGAGGGTCCGTGGGGCACTTCTGAACTCCGACGGTCAACTAAAAGTTGGCCTTGACATGCTTAGCTGACCTGCACATGCCCTGGTTGGCTCGGCTCTGTTCCCGTCTCACCGTCCAGCCAGCTAACCTGGGTGTGTCGTCGTACTGAGCACAGGTCAGAAGGGAGACACATGAGTACACAGGCACTTTTGAAGCCTCTGCCCTGTGGACTTTGCTAGCATCCATTGGCTAGAGCAGGTCACGTGGCCAAGCCTAGCATCAGAGGAGCCAGGAACTGGAAGTTGTAATGGCAAAAAGCACCTACAGAAAGAGAGAGTAAAAAATCGGCCATTCATACAAGTGGCTGTGAATCAAACTAAAATGTTGGCTAGCAGTCTTGAGTTTAGAGCAATTACAGATGGGGTTTTCTGGTTGCAGGGGTGGGAGGTGGAGGCCCAGAGGCTGGTGTGGCCTCCGAGGAGGCTCCAGGGACCAGGGAGTGAAACTCCCTGCCCTCTGTCACTTTACAGATAGGAACCTGAGGCCTTGAGAGGGGCCTTGCCCAAATCAGGAATAGAGACAAAACTAGACTTCCTGATTCCCAGCCCAGCGGCCCGTCCTGAGCTCAGCGCGGGGACCCTGAGCCAGGGCGAGGCAGCCTCACCCACGCTCCCTCCTGCCTCTTTCCTCTCAGTCCTCCCAGAGCTGCAGCTCCGGCCGCCAGAACCTCCGCCTGCAGAGCGACTCCAGCAGCAGCACACAGGTGACCTTCCCGAGGCCCCGCCCCTCCCTGCCCACCCCCTCCCTCCAGCCTGGGGTAGTGGACTTGGGTATCCATCGTCTGTGGGTCACTTTTGGCTTATTTGTTTCAGCTTTTATACTAGCATTAAAGATTGAGTTTTTAATTACACAAGTAATGTATGAACCTATTCTCCCTGTAATAATAATTAAAATACTGCAGCAAAGCTAAATTGGGCTCTGAGCATCCTTCACCCCCCCTCAACCCCCCAGAAATAGCACTGTCGGCTCGCTGTGTCCCCTCCTGCTCTTAGCTCACTTTACTGTAAGAGTACAGATGTGATACATACAGCGTAAAAATGTGTTGCTCAACGGCTTACATCATCTGTAAGGGTTCAGGTCGATGGTAGACTACTGGTTACGTTTTTGGGGAGTCGGAAGTTACATGAGGATGCTCGTGCGAGTGGGTGACACCCTAACCCTGACATTGTTCAAGGGTCGTCTGTGCATCGAACTGCTTTAGAAAATTGACCCATAACAGTCAGCCACATGGATGTGATCTGTTCAGCCTGATCCTTACGTTGCTAACTAATATTTTACTTAAATTGTGTGCACATAAGTTTGTATGATGAAAGGTGTTCTCCTCCTATTTAAATTCCTTAGTCATCCCTTCACAGAGTCAACTGAAATGCTTCCTTGTTTCTTTCTGGGTTCTTCTGTGCATTTCATGCATATAGGCCACTTTTCTATTCTTCACGAATGGGAGCATGTATTACCCATTGTTCAGCCTTGCTCATTTTTACTGACTGTGTAGTATTCCACCACATGTCTGTTCTGTGTTTGAACCGATCCCCTGGTGATGGGTATTGAAGCTACTGTTGGAAGCAGCACCAGGGTCCATCCTAGTCCATCTGTCTTTGCACATCCTGTCTTTAGGTGTTTGAGTCTGTGGACGAAGTGGAGCAGGTGGAGGCAGAAGGCAGGTTGGAGGAGAAACAGCCTAAGATCCCCAATGGGAACCTGGTGAACGGCACCTGTTCCCCAGACTCCGGCCACCCTTCCTCCCACAATTTCTCCTCCGGCCTCTCGGAGCACTCGGAGCCCAGCCTGAGTACAGAAGACAGTGTCATGGACCCCCAGCGGAATGCCTGCCTGGTGCTTCGGCCTGGGGACAGCAGCATGGACGAAGGGCAGAGCAGCGAGGCCACCACGTCCCGGGACGAGGCTCCCCGTGAGGAGCTGGCCGTGCAGGACAGCCTGGAGAGTGACCTCCTCGCCAACGAGAGCATGGACGAGTTCATGTCCATCCCAGGCAGCATGGACGTGGCTCTGCCGGAAAAGGAGGGCGCCCCGGCGGAGGGCTGGGGGGGCGGCGAGGCGGAGAAGCACAGCCAGGCGGACAGTGAGGACAACCTCTCGGAGGAGCCCGAGATGGAGAGTCTCTTCCCCGCCTTGGCCTCCCTGGCCGTGAGCGCTTCTGCCAACAGCGAGGCGTCCCCTGTGTCTTCCAGCGGTGTCACCTACTCCGTAAGTGTCTGGGGTCCTCCTCCTCTCTGTTTCCTTCCGCTGCGGTGGGGAGGAAGCGCACCCCCAAACCTCAGTTATCCAGACGACCTCCAGTTCCTTGCATTTTCCCCACCACGGAGGGTTCTCCATGGAAACCCATTTGGGGGAGAAGGTCATGTAACACTTAGAGGACGGGCTTTGCAGTCAAACAGTCCTGGGTTCAAAGTGACCAGCCTAGACAGCCGCTTCATGTTTCTGAGCCTCAGTTTCCCTGTCTGTCTTCCTGAGTTGTTTTCAAGGTTGCTGCGTCGTATCCTCTGGGCCTAGCACACAGTGAACGCTCAGCCAGCGGCCGGCTGGGTGGTGAGCGTGCTGACTTACACTCAGGTCCGAGCCACGGGGGGTCAGCTGGGGGGAGGTTTGCAGCATTCGTCCATTTTCCTCCAAAGAACTCACTGTTTCTGCCAAAGATACGCAGGCTGGTGGTCGTTGGAAGAGGCCAACACTCAGGGGAGGCTGGGCTCAGACACGCCTGAAGTTGTCTGTCCCGACCTCCCGCAGAGAGGCCTCCCCAGAGGCAAGAGTAGCTACTTGTTCTGCCCAAATTATCTGGTATCTACCCTCGTGTCTGTAAACAACATGCTTGATGCTATTTCTTGATTTTTTTTTTTGTAGTTTTTCTTCAGTTTTAGACATTATCTGTTGACTCCCAGCTATGGGAGAAGAGGGTTCGGCCCTCTTCCTTCTCCATGCCCAGGTCCCCACCACATAAGTGGGACCTCTCCCACCCCCACCATCCGGTACAGTCAAATGCTGTGTGCGGTGTTACAGCATGTATTACTTAGTGACTGGTCAGTAGTTCATGTTATTATAATAGTATAACGTATGCACCATTGTGTCACCTGCGTTTATTTTTTTCTCCTGCAAAAAATTGTGATTTACTTAAATGTTTTCATTGTCTAGTCTCTGCTTCCTTTTTCTTAGTTTGCTGCATTTTATATATCTCGGTAACTCACCCCCCACCCCATCCCCAGACTCTTTGCCAGTTGCCTAAATCTCTTCTGAAACATTCTTGAAACTTGATCGCTTACATTACTTGAGGCCTAGGGGGAAGGTAGATTTCTCAAGAGAGGGTTGCATTTAGCTTCTTCCTGGTGCCCAAGGGCGTAACCGGCCCGAGGCCATTGTAAATTAGATCCTCTGGGTGGTGGGAATTTGGCTTATGAACCCACATAAGTTAATGCCCTGATTTGAGTCTGTTGATGATCCCAGGAGTTATCTTCTACACTTAATTGGGCCCCTATTTTCAAGATAGACCCCAGGATGTTAGTTTTTCCAGTTTTCCCCCACTGGGGGTGTGGCTCTTTGTGGTCCTGCCTTAACATGGGGAGGTCTCTCACTAGATTCCTTACCCTGAGGGTGGGTGGGACCACAGCATCATTAAATCCAAGCTTACATTTTCCCTATTTGGCAGATTCCCTCAAGACAGAAGGCAGCCTTGGTATTTTCTTGCCTTTTTGGGTTAATTTTTGGCCTTTAAATGTTCCTTTTGTCTTGCCATTTCATCAGGATTGTGGGGTCAGGTCACCAGGCCCCGCGCATTTCCGGAGCTGGGCTTCTGTTCAGTTCTGCCATTCTTCCTGGGCAGTTTCCAGCAGAGAGGGGCCGCCTTCCAGCTGCAGTTGTAGCTCTTAGTTTCTTCATCTGTAAGGTGGGGATGCTAGGTCCATGTACCTTATAGGATCGTTTTATCAAAGAAAAAAATTAGAAGAGTACGCATCGTCCGAAGTGAAAGAGGTTTGCTCAGAAAACAACACCACAAACACCTGGCTGGCCCCGGGGGGCAGAGGATGTGGGGTCAGTGAGCAGAGGCAGGTTGCGGGGTGGGGGGGGAACCTCTTCAATCAGACAGCCTGCGTGAGGGGCTGGGGGTGACTGCTCTTCTCCTCCCTCCCCCCAAACCCCCCGCGGGTGCGCAGCCGGAGCTGCTGGACCTGTACACGGTGAACCTGCACCGCATCGAGAAGGACGTGCAGCGGTGCGACCGGAACTACTGGTACTTCACGCCCGCCAACCTGGAGAAGCTGCGCAACGTCATGTGCAGGTGGCCGGGGCGGGGGCGGGGCCGGGGCGGGGGCGGGGCGGGGCCGGGGCTGCAGGGCACCCGGTGGGGCTGGCAGGGCGGGGGCCGCGGGGAGCCCAGCCACAACCGCAGCCTCTCAGCGCGCACCTTGCCCACCTGGGATCTCATTCCGGCCCACGCTGACGACAGCACACCAGTCACAGCAGTGATAGTAAGAGAGGACATTTATTAGGCATTAACCACACACCAGGTTCTGTCCTGAGCCCTCTACTGACATCATCTCACTTCGTCCTCACTGCAAGCCCAGGCAATGAGCATTAGCCCCTTTACAGGTCAGGAGTGGGGCTCAGAGGGGCGCTGCATCGCCCCCAGCCCCCCAGCTGGGCAGGGCCTGAGTGGGAAGTCACCCCACATCTCTCGGCTCTGGAGTCTGTGCTTTATTTCATTAAGCCAAGATCTAGGGCAACTTACTACTTTTCATTCAAAATTATTCCCTTTATTTCTGAAAATAGGTAAGTAACCCATGCTTATTAAAAATCTATGTCAGTCAAGGAAATCAGAAGTTTGTAGGTCTGAAGAGAAGCTTCTTCCTGTGTGCCACTCACCCAGAAGTAACTACTGCTAATATATTAGGGAATATTCCCCCAGAGCTACATGTATATAAAACATATGTAATAGATGGTATAGTATATGACAGGGGTCCCCAACCTCCAGGCCGTGGACCGATACCCGTCAGGCCTGTTAGGACCCGGGCTGCAGAGCAGGAGGTGAGCTTGAACGTAACACTTGAATCATCCCGAAACCATCCCCCACCCCTGCCCGTGGAAAAACTGTCTTCCACGAAACTGGTCCCTGGCACTAAAAAGGTTGGGGACTGCTGTTATATGATACATAATATAGTAGCACACATGTTTTAAAATTTCCACCTACATGGGATTATACTACAAACTATTTTTTACAACTTGATTTTTGCACTCAATAATACATCCTAGACTTCTTTTCACACTAACAGCCTATCACTTGTTCCTGTAAATAAAGCTTTATTAGAACCCGGCCAGGCCTGTTTGCATACTAATTGCTTTTGCAAAGTCGAGTAGTTGAGCCAAAGAAGACGTGACCTACCAAGCGAACAATAATTGTTATCTGGACCTCTCCGAAAAGGTTTACTAAAGCCTGCCCTAATTTATTCATAAGCACCGCCTCTTAACTAAGCAATCACTGCCTTTCAAAATTTAGTCTAGGAGGTACCAATATAATGTTACATTAAAATGAAAAAGTGCTTGGGGGGGAGGAAAGATAGACTGATTTTTGCCTGGTTATGGCATCAGGGAAAATCACGGAAGGCCTCAGAGAGGCGGTGACATTCAAGATGGACTTGGGCAAAATTAGGAGAAACTGAAGAAACCATTTGGCCTACAGGTTAGGAGCACATACCCGGGGGTGAAGTCGTCTGGGTTCAAAATGTGCCTCTGCCAGCTATTAGTAGGCATATGACTCCGTGCCTGTCACTTCTCTCTGTGCCTAACTCCCCTGGTGAAATGGCATCCTTTTTGTATGATCGCTTTGAAAATTAAGTGATGTAGTACACGTGTAATGGTCTGAGTAGACAGTAAGTGCTCAGTAAATGGTAGCTATTGTTATTCAGGGACAGGTGGGAATTCCACACAGAGGGAAATGCCGGGGCCAAAGCACAGGGGGGTGAGTGTGTGCTTTATCTGTGCAAAGGTGAACACCTGCGTGTGGTGGAGAGGAAGAAGTACAGGGAAGCGATGGGGGAGACTGTGCAGGTGGATTGGGAAGACACGGTCAATGCCTTGCACGCCCCATTGGGGAGTGTGGGCCTTGGCCTGTCACACGCTGGGTGCCGGGGAGGGTGTCTGAGCGTGCAGGAGTTTAGGAAGGCCATGCTGGTGGCTGAGTGTGTGATGTTTGAGGAGCGTGAGACTGGGTACGGGGATGCAGGCAGGAGGATGAGGAAGTGGTCCAGGTGAGGCATGAGGGCCCGAACCACAGAGGAGGCAGCGGGGGAGTGGGCTGGAGAGGCAGGTTGTGGGTATCCGCACTGAGCCCCTGCACCCCGCTCGCAGCTACATCTGGCAGCACATTGAGATCGGCTACGTCCAGGGCATGTGTGACCTCCTGGCTCCCCTGCTGGTCATTCTGGATGATGGTGAGTGTGATCTCCCCGCCTGGGACCTAGGGGTGCAGTGTCCTGCTTACTGCAGGGGAGGGTGGTCGACTTCACTCTGTGAGTCCGAGGAAGGGGTTGGTGCGGGTGCCCAGAAGACCTGCCTGGTGAGCTCATCAAGGTCCCTGTAAAGCAAAAAGTCCTTTCGTTCCCTGATGGCCACTGCATAATGCCTAGTGCCCGACACCCAGCCAGGCCTTTGTTAGCCACTGATTGCACGAACGTGAGGGAGAGTGAAGGAAGACCCAGCCCCAGATGGCTTCCCTGGTGATTTCCCCCAAACGTAAAGAAGAAGGAATACCAATTCTTCCCAGACTCTTCCAAAAGAAACAGAATAGGAGGGAGTGCTCCTCCGCTCCTTCTGGGAGACCAGTCCTCACACGAGGGCCCGTGGGTGCCCTGACTCCAGTGCCAGACGAGCACGTCGGGAGAAAACTACAGAGCAGTGTCCTTTATGAATAAGAACCAGCTGGGGCTGAGACCATCAGCTGGGGCCTCCGGTTCCCTGGGCAGGAGCAGAGCTGACGGCCTCTCCTGTGCTCCTCCCCAGAGGCCCTCGCCTTCAGCTGCTTCACGGAGCTCATGAAGAGAATGAACCAGAACTTCCCTCATGGAGGCGCCATGGACACCCATTTTGCAAACATGAGGTCCCTGATCCAGGTATGACTCAGGCCTGTTCAATAATGCAGCTTACTCCCACTCAACCCAGCGGACCTCAGGTCGACTTAATAGCCACGTCTAGTTTAACGCAACCCAGTAGCTCGGTCCTACCTGTCTCAGTTCAGGTCAGCTCAATGCAGCCTAACCAGGTGAGCTGAGCTCAAAAGCTCCATTCAGCTTAACTCCGAATTGAACTGAAAAACTCAGTTGAGCTCACCTTAACATAACAGTTTAAATCAGCTCTCCCAGATTCACTCCCAGTGGGCATTTACTCCGTCCAGGCACTGTGGCTGCACAGTGACCAAGACACGGCCCCAGCTCTTCAAAAGGATGTTCGATTGTGTCAGTCCTTTTCCTCTAAGTGATGTTTGGGTATGTTTCATGTGCACAGACGCACACGGCTTTATTGAGATGCAATTCACACACCACGAATGCACCCTTTTTAAATTCTCCATTCGGTGGTTTTTAGAATATTCACAGTTGTGAAGCCATCAGCACCACCTGAGTTCTGAACACTCATCGTCCCCGAAAGAAACTCCGTGCCCAGTAGCATCAGCCCCTCTCCCCAGGCCCTGGCAACCACTAGTCTCTGCAATACGTGGCTTTCACGTCAAGCTGCTTTCACTGAGCATGATGCTCTCCCAGCTTGCCCACAGTGAGCGTGTGCCAGGACGTCACCATCAAGTGGGCGGACCACGTTTGGTTCATCCATTCATTGTTGACCGATGTTGGGTTGTGTCCAGTGTTTGGCTGTCAGGATGACGTTGCACAGTCGCCCACAAGTTTTTACGTGGACGTAGGTTTTCGTTTCCCTCGGGGGTGTGTCTAGGAGCACAGCTGCAGCCTCAGCGTCGTACATTCCTACCAGCAACGTAGGAGGCTCCGTGTCTCTCTACGTCCCCACCAATGCTTTGCCGTCTTGTCCCTTGTATCGTAGCCGACCTAGTGGGTGTGAAGTGGCATCTCGTTGGGGGATTGATTTGCATTTTCCTAATGACTCATGGCATTGCTTGTTCCTCCTGTGCGTGTGGGCCATTTGCATATCTGTTTAGGGGGGATGGCTGTGTTTGGCTGAGCTAGGTTGATTTGCACTTCAAACCCTTTGCCCACTTTTTTAACTCCAGCTGGTTGCTAAGGGCTGCCTGGTGTCTGGCGTGGGGACGGACCGTCGTTTATTCGGCTGTCCCTCCGGTCCGGCCTTCGCCCGGGAGGCTGATGCCCGCCTCTGCTTCCTCCGACAGATCCTGGACTCCGAGCTGTTCGAGCTGATGCACCAGAACGGGGACTACACTCACTTCTACTTCTGCTACCGCTGGTTCCTGCTGGACTTCAAGCGAGGTGCGGACTTCCAGCCGGGGCCTCGCTCCCAGACTCCTTGTGGCGGGACCTCAGGGGGAAAAGATGCACCGGGCAGAAGCCGGGGGAAGAGAGCGGCGCCCACACATTGAGTGCTGATGACCGGTTCACCTGCCTTATCCTGTGGTGACACCACCGCACAGCAGGTCTAGTTACAGTCCCCATTGTACAGATGAGGAGACTGAGGCCGAGAAAAGTCGAATTCAGAGCGAGGAGGAGTAGAACCGGGATGTAGGCCCTCTCTGTCCACCTCCTGAGGCCAGTCCCCTCCACTCTATTCTGCTGCTTATCGGAGACCGAGAGCTCCAAAGCCCATGAAGCGTGTTTCGCATGGGACCTGCAAGTCATGTGTAGCGCAGCGCATTGCTGTTTCACAAACGGGGGTGATGCTGAGGATGATGCCTGACACACATGGGGGGCTTCATTAAGTGCCAGGGACAGTGCCGGGCCATTTCTGTGTATTATCTCGTTAGTCTTGTGCTACGCTCAGCATCACCGCATGAGACATGAGGAGAGAGAGAGTAACTAGCTCAAGGTCACCTTGGTAGTAAGAGATGGAGCTAGGATTCAGACCGAGTCTATTGGACACAGAAAGCCTTGCTCTTAACCATTGCTCCAGGCTCTCTCTTCCCTAGACCCAGAGGCAGCAGCCAGCTCTGTGTGCAGGGGGAGGGGGATGGGGAGGCAGCCCCGTGGGTGTTAGAGGAGATGGGGGAGGGTACAGGGAGAGAAGAGGACGTTGGTCAAGGGGCAGAGCAGGGACAGGTGGGCGTTAAACCTGCACGTGCTCAGTTCCTGTGCTTGCAGGATGTCAGAGGTGGAAAGTTACCACTCACTGTATTCGCTTTGCCTATTCTACAGTTAGGGAAAACTGAGGCTTCTGATGGTCAAATGACAGAGTCCAGGTCCCCTGGCTCCTGGCCTGAGCTCTGTCCGCCGCACCAGGACAGAAGCTCGGAGCAAGGCTGGCCCGGGATCCTCCCGGAGGGCGGGCAGCCCCGTGAGCTCCGTGGCTGACCCCTCCCCGTGCGTGTGCTCGTTGGTGTCTCGGCAGAGCTGGTCTACGATGACGTCTTCTCTGTCTGGGAGACCATCTGGGCAGCCAGACACGTCTCGTCCGCCCACTACGTCCTGTTCATCGCGCTGGCTCTGGTGGAGGTCTACCGTGACATCATCTTGGAGAACAACATGGATTTCACAGACATCATCAAATTCTTTAATGGTACCCACATGACCGGGGGCTCCTCTGAGGGGTGTGGGCTCCTAGAGGGCCCCTTCCTGGGCCTCGGGTGGGACAGAGATTTACTGAGATTGACACACGAGGAAGGAGGTGGGGTGAGGGGTTCTGTCCACTTCCTGTGTCTCTTCCCAAATGGACGCATCGATGTCTTGTAATGCCGAGGATATATTTTTCTTAGGAATCTGGTAGGAGTAGGGCATTGAAATCAGGCTGGGGACAGACCCTGGCTCTGCCACCAGCTAGCTGTGCCCGTGGACAAGTCACTCGCCCTCTCTCTGGACATCTGCTTTCCCATCTATAAAATGGGGTAACAGCATCCGTCTGCATCAGAGGGTCGACACGTGCAGGAGAAGCAGGCAAAGGAAGGCAGGTGAAGTGACAGGAGAGAGGCAGGCCTCGGAAATCAGATAAGATGTGGGTTCTGAATCTAGCTCTGCCCCTCAGGAGATGGGGGGCCTCGGGCAAGTGACTGCATGTCCCTGGGATTCACCTTCCTGGGGCAGAAAAACATGCTGAGGCCTTAATCACAGAGACATCAGGAGATTAAATAGGATGGGAATAGAGCCCGTCATGTGATACCTGGGCCATACTAGTGGCCCCAGAGCTGGAAGCTGTTGTTACTATTATTATTTATAGTGTTTATTTTTTTTTAACTAAAGAAGGTTTTGGAAAAAGTAAAAGAGGAAAAAAGCCATGTGCAACCCTCCCCTAGAAACATTTTTTTAATCAAGCTTTTTATTTTAGAATAATTGTAGATGTACAGAAAGGTTGCAAACAGTCCAAAATGTTCCTGATACCCTTCCCCCAGCTGCCCCTAATGTTAATGTGTCAGCTGATGCTACTGCGCTTGTCGCTTGTCACGACTAAGAAATTAACGTGGATACATTACTAGGAACTAAACTGCAGGCCTGATCGATTTCACCTAGTTTGTGCTCCATGTCCTCTTATGCCCCAGGATCCAAGCAGGGAAACCACATTACATGTAGTAAGTTCTTTTTTTTTTTTTTAATTTTTCCATTCAGATTTTTCCATAGTTGTGGATATTTTTATGTTATTACCGTCACAGAAGCCAGTTGTAACTAGTTTTTTCCCCCACTTATTTTAAAACTGCCTTCTTTACAGTCACTTGTTAAGACTGCAGAAAATACCTCGAGCGACTGTCTAACTTACTGACCACGCCCTGTTGCTGGGCGTCTGGGCTGTTGTGTTGGAGGGTGTGATCAAGAACCCACCGCGATTCCTCACTGACCACAGAGGCCCCCACACTGGTTCAGCACACGGCCCCTCCGGCCAAACGTTCCCCTTAGCAAGGAGTTAGGTGCGAACCACGGAAGTATTTACATCCTAACAATCTAGCAGCCGTTTGAAAAAATAATACATGTAACTCAGAAGAAGAGAGAACTTTTATCCCATTCTTAGATAAGTACAGTTCCCAATGGGGTGTGCGCTCCTGTCGGGCGTCACGCAGCCTCTCAAACCTGGAGTTGGCCCGACGTGGGCAGCCCGGGACTTTCACGCGGTGCTGGCCCGGCATCATCCCAGCAACTGCTCCCTGAAAGCCCAGCTGTGCGCAGCGGTAAAGGCCCCGGTGGGAGTGTGCTGCAGCCTGTGAACTCGTGCCTGCGGTTCAGTGGACACCGACGGGGAGCATCGCCGAGTTTCCCTCCACAATTTCCCGGGTTCACAGTGGCGCTGTGGGGGACCTCGGCACCCAGTTCTGGAGCCAGGGTCCTACCGCCTTTTCCTTCTGCTAAGTGACTTCTTTATGACGTATGTCCCAGTTTAGAGTTATTCTGCCTTAAAGATCTGATCATTTTGTGAGGCTCTTGATAAAATTAATTTTACTTTCTGTCCTCCCCTCCCCCCTCCTGTCACTCTTCCCTTCTGTACTTGTGAGCGTCTGCTGTGCCCAGCATTGCTTTCTGAAATAGTCCCCAGTCACTGTATTTGTGGAGAGGGGATGGGAGACCTAACATTTTTAGGCACACGCTGACCCAGCATCGCCCTGTGAGGTGGGCACTGTCGCTATCCCCATTCCACAGATGAGGAAACTGAGGTCCAGAGGTGCTGGCCATCCCCAAGGTCTCGTTTGAAGAGTCCTTCCGGGGATGACACCAGACGACTGTGATGGGGAAGGCCTGGAGGCCCCTGTGGGTGCTGGCGGTGTGTCCTGAGGACAGACAGAGAAGGAGGCTCATGAGATGTTGCCCTCTGCTCTTTCAGAAATGGCCGAGCGACATAACACCAAGCAGGTCCTGAAGCTGGCCCGGGACCTGGTGTACAAGGTGCAGACCCTGATCGAGAACAAGTGAAGGCCGCCTCCCCCAGGCGGTGGCAGGGGAGCCGCCACTTGCCTGTCCTGCCCACTCTTCCTGCCTGGCTGCCCCAGGAGTGGGGCCTGGGGGCGTGTTCGTGAGCATGGACTTCTGTGCAGAGAGAAACCGCCCCAACGTTGGCCACCGGGCAGGGGGGGTCACGGGGTGGTCCTCCGAGTTCAGCCTTAGGTTTTCCCGTTTGACCAAAGATCGCCTGTGTCTGGGATTCCTCTTTCGAGGGAGTTGGTGGACTGAGGGAACGTCTTTGTCTGTGGTCTCTGGAGCGGTCCCTCTCTCTTCCCCAGCTGCCTTGTCAGGTGGGTCTTGGGGGTGGAATTGTGTGAGAAATCGGCGTAGATGTCCATGGGGCATCTCTAGACACCGAAAGGGGCCTTTGGAGATGCGCCAGCACGTGGCTGGCGAGTCGGCCTGGAGCAGGGTCTCTGCACCCAAGCACTCTCCACCCTCGGGCCGGGTCTTTCTCGATGCAGGGGGCCTCCTGTGCACCGCAGGATGCTGAGCAGTGAGCGTCCTGGGCTCTGCCGGCTCAAAGGCAGCAGTACCCTCCTCCCTACCCCAGGTGTGACAACCCAGAGCGCCCCCAGATATTGCCAGAGGCCCTCACGTGAGACCTCCTGGCTTAGAGAAGGGGCTGCCAGTGTATCCCCCAGGCCTTCTCCGCCCACCCAAGCTGCCGTGCCCCGGGCCCCTCCCACTTAGAAAAGCACACGGAGTCCTGCACACAAATCCCCCCGGAGGTGTGGGATTCCATTCATTGTATCCTCTCAGTCCTCTCCTCCGCTGTACCCCAGGAGAAGCTTCTTTCCTTGTCAAGAAAGGTGTCTTTGGGATTGCAGAAGTTTCTGCAAGCGTGAGACAGTGAGAGGCTCTGCTGAGCCGGGCCCAGAGCCCCGGGGGGGGGGGGGCAGAACCCTCGCCCCTGCCTCCCGGAAAGACCGCGCCTCTCCTTCCACACACTGGGCTGGTGCTCCAGGAGCTCGGAATGCGTGTGCCGGTGGAAGCCATGTGGTCAGGGAGGCCAGCTCTTCCCCAAGTGCCCTTGCTCACTCAGGACGGAGGAGGAAGACGAGGTCAGCCAGGGCACAGGTGTGCAGGTGTGTTTTCCACAGCAACCAGGTGTGGGAACCATCCCCGCCGTGTCTTCTCACGAAGGGTCGCCGGTCCGCAAACAGATCCCGGCTCGCCTGCCCACCCGCCCCCCGTCCTTCAGGAAGGTGGTCCTGCCGATTCTCTTCTGCAAATGCTCGGGAATCAGGAGAAACAGAGTCAGGGAGGACTGCTCTCCCGGAGAGTGGCAGGCAGGGTTGTGGCGAGGTGGGGGAGACACAGAAAGCACATGGAGGCCTTTGCACGGGGGCGGGGTGCTCGGCCTGCAGCCTCGAGCAAACCTGGACAACGAAGTCCTACCTACACGCTGGCGAGGGCTCTTCCCTACGTCAGCACTCTGTCTGCATCTGAACCCCACCTTCCCCAAGTGGGGCCCTTGGGCAGGATGGACGAGGCCCAGAGGGCCCTTGCCTCCGAAGACTGCACATCTTCTCACCCTGGTCCCCCAGCTTCCCCAGATGGGAAAACGTGCAAAAGGCCTCTCCAGAGGAAAGAGTATTTCGCCACACAGCTGTTCACTACGGGGGGTGTTACGTGAGCAGGACCCAGGTCCTAGGTCTCCCGACTCCTAGTTTTGGACAGACTGGTCGCACAGCACAGCACAAGACTCCCCTCTGCCTTCTCCCGTGGTGTCCCAGAGACACGTCCGTGCTCGTGGTTCAGAATGACTCCTATTTATTCAGCTTGCCGTGCCCACTCAGCTCTGCGTCTGTCGCCCGCATCCCCGTGTCTGAGCGTGTGGGAGCCGCTCTGTCCTCGGAGCAGCCTCCTCTTCTCGGTGTTACCAGCACATCTCGTAACTGTTTACTGAAAAGTTGTGTCTGTGTGGAGAGAAAATATATCTAAACGGCAAAACGTGTGAATCTGGGTCGTTTTTGCTTCTGTGTTTGGGGGAGCTTTCTTAATTGGAAAGAAAGAAAGGTTTGTGAGACCCTGTCCACCCGCCCCCTACCACCGCAGCGACTCACCCCCCGGGCGGGGACAGATTCGCACAGTAGCTGCCAGGTCTCTCCCCACACAGTTCGAGGCAGATGAGTCACTTCTCTTCCCTTGTACCTTAGCGATTCCCAAGATAACGCTGCCTGACAAACCACCCCAAGTCCAGTGGCTTAGAACACACATTTATTTAGCTCGTGATTCTGCCTGTCAATGGTACGGGCTGTGTTCAGCGAGGGGTTCTTCTGGCCTCGGCTGGACTTCCTCATTGCGTCTGGGTCAGCTGATAGCCAGCTGGGTAGTATGGCTTCTGACACTTGGCAGGCTGCTGGCCGGGGCCACAGGGGAGGCTGGCCCATGTGCCTGTCCTCCAGCAGGCACCCCAGGCTTGTTTCCATGGCCACGACAGCAGGTCCCGAGACAGCAAGCAGAAGAGTGCACGGCCTCAAGGCCCAGGCTGGAGATTGGCATCGTCATTTCCGCCGCATTCTCTTGGGCAGAGTACGTCTCCTGGCCAAGCTCCAACTCACAAAACGGGGAAACAGACCCCACCACTGGGCGGGAGGCTTTGAAAACTGACATTGGAAAGGGGTGTGGATCTAGGCAGGGACATCAGTGAGGCTGTTTTGCATACAGTGTGTGTGTACCATGTACCCCAGTCACCCTAGACGGGGATGATTTCCTAGTCATGGCCTTAGGGTCCCTGAGTTCCCAAAATAACCACCAGATGAGGTGGCAGTTTCCACCTCCCCATTTTACAGAAGCACTCACTGAGGTCCGGAGAGGTGCAGAGTGGGCCTGAAGCCACGGGGAGCAGCGGAAGTGGGACGTGAGCCCGGGTGTGTGGCGATCCCATAGAGCTATAACATGAGCTCTTTTTGCTCCTCCTGGGAAAATTTTATTTGTTCCCTTCGGCCATGACCGAGATTTTCTCCATGTCACTGGAGAAGTGGATGGCCCTGCCCTGCACTTGGGTCACGCACGGCCACCTGATCACAGGCAGCAGGCTAGCCAGGACGGCGTTGAGGATGGCGGTCACATAGCCCCAGCCCAGCTGGCACTGTCCACTGCGGTATGCAGAGGAGGTTCCGCAAGCCTCCTTGGCAAACGGGGAGGCCAGGCTGATGGGGAAAACCAGCAGGCCCACAACGGTGGTGGTCGCTGGGGACAGCGAGAAGGAAAACCAGTGTGTCAGTGGGGAGCTCTGGGCTCACGTTCTGTCCCAAGACTGACTCATCTGCCTTCCTGTCCACCCCACCCCGTTCATCTGTCCATTCACTTACTTGCTGGCTCATCTATCCTTAACAGTTTGTGTTTATTAAAGTATAGTTCACATGCAGTGCGTTAGTTTCAAGTGTACAACATAGTGATTTGACATGTTATGTACCTTGTGACATGATCACAATTCAGAGTAGTAACCAGCTATCACCATGCAAAGTTAATATCGTAGTAGCTCATCTTTCCTTTATCCACCCATCACTCAACTACCCCCGCACCTCATCCATCCATTCAGCTGTATCCTAATCCACTCATTCACTCCATCCCTCTGTCTGCCTTGTTCAAACATCCATCCAGCTGCCCACTTAGCCACCTGTGCCCCATAACCATCCATGCATGCATGCACTCCATCTGTCCACAGGTAGAGCCATCATCCTCTGTCAGTTCCTCCACTCACCCCCCACTCACCCGTTCATCCATCAAAACCGCCCGAGGTGCTGTGGTGGGCACTGATGACACCGAGGAGAGGGACCGGATCCCCCTCGCCTTGGGCGCTCCCAGTGCAGGAGGATCAGACGCACCCTCAGCTCTTCGGCCACACTGGTCTGCCCGCAGTTCCCTGCACGTGCCTTGCTCTCCTGCCCCCGTGCCTTTGCCCCTGATGTTCCCGTTACCTGAAATACCCTCAACATTTGCCTAATTCCCTCGTGTCCTCTCAGACGCAGCTCAAGTGACACCTCCTCCTAGAAGCCTTCCTTAGCATCCTCCACTGTCCCGGGATTTTTCCTTGTACCCCTGTGCTTATCTCTGTTGTGCGAAATCCCCACTGAGCTGTAAATGCCTGATGTGCATCGTCACCACTCGCCACTGTGCGAGCCTGGGACAAGAGCCCTGTATCTCCGTCCATTAGTCACCAAGTATTTAGTGACTGTGGCAGGTGCTGGTGATATCAAGACAGACATATTCTCATCCTCATGACACTGGCGTTCTAGTGGAGAGTGACGGACAAGAATCAGGAGAGCACATAAGAGATTCCAGGTAATAAGTGTCGTGCAAGATTTAAAGCAAAGTAAACAGGAGAATCTAGGGAGGGGGGAGCTCACCAAGGCCGTGATACGTGAGCAGAGCCCTTAATGAAGTGGGGAAGCAAGAGGAGAAGGCCTGAGAACAGCAAATTCCAGGCAGAGGGAGCAGGCTCAGTGTGAATGAGCAACGGACAGCAAGCCGGGGAGGCTGGAGCACGCTGAGCCTGGCAGAGGGGGTAAGAGGTGAGGTCGGTGAGAGAAGGGGGCCTGATCCGGTGGCACCTCATGGGCCACGTAAGGGGTTTGGACTTTGCTCTGAGTGTGACAGGAAGTCAAAGAAGGATGGATAAACCTGAGTGGCAGGGTCTGATTTCAACATCAACGGGACCCATTTGGACAGGGCATGGCGAGTTAACTGGGAGATGCTTTGCCACCAAGGCCCAGGCTAGATCATCCAGAGACTAGGTGTGCAGCAGGGAAAAGCAGCCCCTCAGGGCAGATGCAACCCCGCGGCTCAGCAGGGGGAGCGTAGGCCAGATTTCAGCCTTCCAGCCCTCAGCTGGGCACCCTGGTGCAGTGCACAGCCCACCCAGCAGTGCACAGTGGTCCAGGAAAGGATGATGCAAAGCAGATGGACAGGAGAGAAATAAGGGGACCAGACAGGTGAGAGTGATGTTACAGATATCATTCCCTCCCCCCCTCCATTTCTGGCTTGCTGAAGGACCAGGAATAGTCTGCCGTCCTTAGGTTTATCTCTGAGATTGGACCCAGGAGGCCAGCCTCTGCTCACAGGTTTTTTCTCTTTTCATTCATCATTTGTTCACTCCACAAAACGTGTCTTACATGTGACAGTGGACTTACCTGCAGCTGCCTGCACCCCCGGCGTCTTGCCGCTGCCCCTCCTCAGGCACAGCTCCTTGGGGGCCAGTGCCCAGGACAGGAGGAGAATTGCATTAAAGGCCAACAGGAGCCAGCCTCCAAGAAGAAGTGCAGCTGTGGCCTTCCAGGACAAGAGAGGAGAGAGGGCGTTGAGTGGGGTTGGGGCAGGAGGCTGCGTCCTCTGCTTACCCACCAACTACCGAGTTCTGGAAACCCCATGAGGTCTGTGCTATTATCCCCATTTTACATGTTGACACACTGAGGCTCAGGGGGGTAGAGTCATTTGCCTCAGGATGCACCACTAATTAAGTAGTAGAGCCAGGATTAAGATCTAGATCTACGGCCACCATAGCCTACCTATAGCAACTTCCTGCTATATGGCGGGATCACCAGGAGAGGCACCTTTGTAATGATTAGTTTTGAAGGCTGCAGAATCTTCCTTAGAGGTATTGGAGTGGGAGTCCTGACCCATTGTCCCCACTGTCGAATTTGGTAATGTGCATCATTAACAGAACCTTCCACACCTTAGCTGTGGTTTTCCAACCCTGTGGTGCTTAGAGGGGGGCCAGGTAGGTAGGTGCAGGTTGTATGGGCATCGCCATAGATGCCCATGTTGGTTACAGTAACTCTCCAGCAGATGGCGGTATAGTGTCCTGAAGAAGGGGCTCCTTTTCTAAATTTGTGCAAAGGTGTGCTATCTAAATCGAGAGCTGCTTTTACAGCCGTCCTGGGGGTTTACTAAAATGCAGACAGCCAGACCCCACCCACACCTACACAGTCAGAGGCTCAGGTTGGGGTTGGTGGTGCAGAGCTTGGCTTCATTTTGCTCTCGTGGGTTTGGCAGTGCCCCCGAGGCCCCAGTGAACTCAGGAGCTGAGGACTCACCTTCCAGGCCAAGTCAGGAATATCATCCAGGGCCCCGAAGGTCCCACAGCTTTGGTTCCAGCTGTCACCCTGAGGCCAGGAGCAGTAGGTGAAGACCCCAAAGGAGAAGGTGGGGCTCTGGAACCAGGCAGGGGAGATGAGGCTAAGAGCCGAGATGCAGGTCAGGGAGAGTCCCAGAGCTGCCCACACGCTGGCTGCCATCACAGAGTGTCGGTGACCTGGGGGTCGCCGAGCAAGGTCAGTGGTGGAGACTGCCGGAGCAAGCAGAGAAACGGGGCTTCCAAGGTGCCTCCACCCCCCAGCCAGGGATCGGGTCCTGTGTTCATGCCCCAGGTCATCAGCCTCCCTTCGACCTTGTGATGTGACGGGAGATGCTAACAGCTGAGGGGGGGGAGTTTGCCCTGACCAGCTCTGGAGGTGGAAACCCCAAGCCTTGGAACCCTCCACAGCCACACACAGCCCCTCCAGCACACACAGCGACCCACGCAGAGGGTGTAGGATGTAACCTAGCACTGCAAGGGCCTCTGGGGAGTAACCGCACTAGAGTTTTCCAAAGAAGACCACAGATGCCACGGCGCCTCGGCCGTCCTCACGGGAGATACTCGGGGCACCCGGACCCGGCTTTCAGTGCCACGCAACCATAAGAAGCTGGTTCTCACTTCTCCTTCAGTCCCTCTCTCCACGTCAGAGACAAAGTGTTGAAGCTGACAGGTCTTAAACACCTCCTGGCTGTTTGGCAGTTTCTCCCTTTAAAAAGATGGGAGCAGACAGCAGAGCCCAGTGAGCGTCTGAGGCTGCAGTGGGGTTTTCCTTATATTCGCCTCGGTGGTTTTGTTTTATTTTTCCGCACGATACTGGTTGTCCATTTACGATCAAAATTTATTTTAATGAAAACGAGTCCATTTGAAGGTTTGCCTACACCGTAATAAAAGAGCAGGAAGGTAGTGTGCCCACTCTGTCACTGATAGCCAGAAGTGAGCCCAGAGGGTTGAGCCTACCCAAGGGCACCCAAGGTCAAAAGCAGCTGAGCTGCCAGCCCAGCCAAGGGCACCTGTGCAGACTTCCCAGGGCCAGTCCTTTTCAACCTTGGTTTCACTTTGGGACGCTAAGCCCGGCCAGCACTTTTAACATGGCAGGAACCCTGAGCTCGAAGGCTGGCCACTCGCTCTACTGTTTCCCAGCAGCGTGACTGCGGCAAGTTGCCCTGTTCCTCTGGGCCTCAGTTTCCCAATCTGTGAAAGCAGATTAGAAATCCCGAGGGGCAGGCGGCCCTGGCTTCAGTCCCTTGGCAGGGTGATGTGGGGAGAAGCAGACAGACCACACCCTCCCCTTCCCAGCGCTGCGACCTTGGGGATGTCCCCTCAGCTCTCCAGCAAATGGGGGTGGGGTGGTTGTGAAGGGTAAAGGGGGTGAAAGCACGTGTGGGTTGCAGGGGGCAGGAGAGAGGAGCCTGGGCAGGTAGGCCAAGGTTACATGGCAGACTTTTTATTCCCGGGCTGAAAATAACCTCATGGCTGCTGTCCAGCAAGTGAGATGTGGCCCTTTGAATGAGGGAAGATGGATTTTTCCCCCCTTCCTCCACCAAAATCAGCCTCTCCTTGGGGTTTGGCAGGATACCAAGGGGTGTAATTCCAGCCAGGAAGCCCGGGAGCCCGGAGCCGACAGATGCCCGTGGTTTTGCCTCTCTCTGGCCGCCCCAGTGGCTCTCCGGGCGTTTCTGACCTTGAAAGGAGTTTTGTTCTCCAGATAATGTGCTCAATGTCACCTGGGAAAATCACGCCGACTGTCCGGGTGCCCGGGAAGCTAAATGAGGCATTATAACCCAAAACCACATCCGGCCAGGCCCCAATTAGCTGGGATCCAGCTCAGGGGAGCTTGCAAGGGACTGAATATTTTCTCCTCCAGCTCAGCACGACCTGTGGACGGCGGTTGGCAGTTCTTGAGCGCTCACCAAGCGCTACACTGAACACTTGGAGTGCCTCGTTCCATATAAGCCCCATGGCTGCTGGGGGGTAAGTCCTGTCACCGTAGCTCCCATTTCACAGATGACAAAACGAAGGCTAATTTTACACCTGCCAAAGCGAATGTTGGGCTAGGGACTTACTTATACTCAGGGAATCGGCCTCCCCACTGGGCCCTAAGCCCGAAAGGGTGAGGTTAAAAGTCAAATGCCCCAGCATTTTCCTAGGGCTACCTGGGCAGCCGCCCCTCCCCCAGCTGCAGCCACATGCAAAGAGTGGATGTACTTTCGGGGCCCATGATGGCCCCTGGCTAGTAGCTTCCTCTCTGCTCCCTCCTGACCTCTGACCCATCCTCCTTCGGACTCACCACACTGCAGGTGGGGACCCTCCCACGTGGCCTCTTCTGCTCAGGCTCCAGTGTTAGACACAGTCCGTGACCTCGTCAGATGCCTCCCTCCCTTTGAAGGAGACACTCAGGTTGGTGAGCGAAGCCCAGGTGTATGATAAGCCCTGTGGGTGTGTGTACTTCTTCCTGGTTCCTTAAGTCAGCAAGCTGGGCGAAGGCAGAAAAGCCAGCCGCAAAACACACGGGGTGAGGGTGTGGTGTTCCCTGGGCAGGAGAAGGCACGAGTAGGGATTGCCGAGCCGCAGTGGCACCCCAGGGTGGCCCTTCTTGCCTCCACGCTCGCTCTCTACCTCTCTGCCTGAGAGCAGATCTGCGTATTTCTCTGGCCCCAGAGGATCTTCCCTGCAGGCTGCGGACTTCCAGAAAGTGATGGGCACGGGGCCTGAAAAATCTTCACCCCAGCATCCAGCGTAGGGCGTGGCACAGAGCGCGTGCTTGTTCTGTCTTTTGTTGGACATTTTGGAGGGGCAGCTC